>VUQR01026355.1:148074-160217 GCA_015108515.1 Hemichromis elongatus | reverse complement strand
AGGAAAAAATGACCAAAAAAAAAAAAAAAAAGATCGTTGTATGTGGGATGACTTTACATCGCGACATTAACCTGTTAATGACGTCATTCGTGATAAGGCAAACCGGTGTGGCTTTATTGTGTGGACAGTATGACTGTGCTGCTTGTGGACTTTGTGTTTTTTCTCTTTGGTTCTAAACAGCGTTTCCACCTGAAAAACATCACGGACAACGTAAGGCACAATTTACTGCTTTTCCTCAGTTGTGTTATTGGTCGGAAACCTGTCGGGTGTTGATGGCAGACGTTACGGGTCGAACGAAATCTTCTGTTTGCCAAATGTTTATGGCAGGAAAACATCCAAAACAAACACAGCAGCCGGGGGCCCGATATTTCTATCACCGTGGGTAAAGAAAATAAGGAAGAGAAGGTCTGATTGGTTGTGGAAATGCGTCACCTCGATGGACTGCCCGCTAATGTCCGTCTGTTTGTTTGTCGAGGGGTGGAGGGCTAAGAGTATGTTGTCATTTCCTGCCGGAGTCCCTCCTCTATGTCTGTCCTCTGGCCTGAACACCCGTCAGATCCTTTCTTATGATTTCATTCACTGTAAAGAACAATAAAGACAGCGATATCAGACAGTGACGCGATCAGTGAAAGTGCTTTTACACAGACATTAATAAACGGTATGAAAACAATGCCTTCCTGACAACGTAAAACACTGACACTGATAACATTCCTACTGAAAATATTCCTCAGTGGGAAACTTGAAAGTCTGACTGATATCCTGTGAAGGGCGTCAATGGAGGGTAGACAAATGCTGCATTTATGTAGAGCAACCTCTAGAGGTAGCAAGCAATTACTGGCTGTTGCTCAGTCGATTACAAGTGTGTGTAAACACACACCAACAGCAGAGGAAGGGGGTTGAAATGGAAACTTTCATGGTGTGACAGCTCTAAAAATAGGCACAGTGTGTGTGTGTGGGGGGGGGGCATACAAGTTGCATTCGAAATAATAATAAATATTGCATTTCACACATAATAGGTAGAGTTGTTTATCTCCTAACAGCAGCACAGGTTTTCAGTTCATGGAGTTTTGTTTTTTTTCTGCTGAGTAAAACGGCCAGTGGCAGCCAAATAGTAGAGACAAGGAAGTGTAACTACTTTCTGTATAGTCTTACTTAAACTTCCTGCCTGCTTAGGTAGTTCAGTGTTAAGCAGCTAGGAATGATGACTATGTGTAATATGTCATTGCTTCACAAGTGCCACGCCGTCCGTGTTGAGCTGTGGTGTTTATCTGGCAGCCTGCTGTGTACATTTTGGCTCTCAGACATTAAAGGCTGGTGCCACTGCTTCCACTATGCCCCGGGGAACTCATTAGGAAGGATGAGTAATAAAAGTATTTCAAAGAGGACCAAAAAAAGGCTTCTTGCTTGTGACCAAGCCATTACATTATATTATGCCTGTGATTCTGTAACCATGGCATTAGCCTTCGTTTTAGGATTGGCCTATTAAACCGTAAAAATGTGATTATCCAGTTGGTGTAGTTCGTGTAGCAGTCTGTCAGGTTCGCAGAGTTTTCTGCTAGAGTTGGGTTTTTGGGGGGTTTTTTTTCATTCTTTTTTTAAAATGATGCTTCTGATTCTGTTTGGCTTGGCATTTGTCATTAAACGCACCTTAAATCAGACGTTTCATTTAGAAAAATATGCCTCCTAAATAAGAAACCCACTACAGTCGTGAGCCAAATAGCTTAGCTTAGAGAATGAAAGCATGCTAACCAGTCTCCTAAGCTCTCAGTCATTTTTTTTATAAGAATCTAAATAAGGAATAATATGTTTACTTGTGTCATGTATAACAACAGCCAACTTTCACACACATTTTAACCTTTAGTTTCATGCCACTCATATAAAAACTGGTCTGAGCAAGTGGAACTGAATACTGTAATGTACCAGACATGTACACAGACCTGTCTGTAAGAGATTAACACCAATACTAAGTTTAATCCACGTTTGACCAAATATCAACAGGAAGTGAAGTTTTTGGCTTACATCTGTTTGTGGGAGTCTTTCCTCTCATTTTATTAACTATCTGGGTTGCTAACTATCATGGGGTGCTACAGCAGCAGGATCCAGATAGTGAGACATCTGCATCTTTGTATATGGCAAACTGTCATAATTTTCATGACTTGTTATTCCTAATAAACATAAAAGTATGTCGCAATATGTACTTCTTTTTGGTCCTCAGGTAAGCTATTTACTGTTATTGTCAAAGTTGGTATTTCAGTGTCTGTGAAATCCGCAAATCGTAAATGAGCCCAATAAAATATCACCCATAAATGAAATGTTTGAGTTATTGTGTTTTGGGAACCCAAAGTTAACGTAAGTCGCCTTCTTTTTAACCTTACAGAAAATGACTTGCTCAGGCTCGTTGGGCTTCATATGTAATAATTATCCCTTGGAAAAAATACAAAACAGTTGATATATATCAAGCTGCCTCTGCAACTTTACACCTACGAATATGAAATATTCAAATATGATTTTCTAACCCTTATACAAAAAACCTGCCATCCTACCAAAGACAAAGGGAGATTAAGTTAGTTCAGGCCAACTGTGTATGTTCTATATCCATCTTTAATTTACATAGCATCAAAGCTTACGGCGCGACTACATTTAAACTCATGTAAAACAATAGCTGACATTATCTCAGCCACACAGCTGCACTTCTGAGCAAGCACAGAGAAAAACAAAGACCACAAAATACATTAGAAGCTACAAAAGGTTGTGTTATGTTTTTGGTTTTATTCTGTGACTTGTTTTTGCTGGAGTATCATGTGGTTTTTATGGGATGAAAACTATAATTCTAATTAAAATGCAAAGTACCTTTAACCTTAACCCAGTCTTTGTTTCTTTCTCTCATCCTTTCCCTTGTCTTCTTTTGTGAAAGAGCAGCTCAGCACTGAGTGTGTTTTTTCAGCCAAAGCAGCTCCTGAGACTTCCAACACTGCAGGAGTAGCCAAACTGGATGCTCTGCTGTCGTCACAACATCGGCCTCCCTGTTTATTTTAGTCTGTAGTGGAATTCCCTCTGACACCTAATGCCTTAAAGAAACTTTCATCTCTCCAGCAGTGCCACAGGATTTTTCCTGAGTATAAAACCAGCTTAGAGAAGCAGCAAGAGTGCCACAGAGGAGCAACATACAGTGGGGCTTTACTGATTCGAATGAAGGGTTGGCACACACTGGCCATTTGAGGCAGGCCTAGGGAACACTCAGACTAGTCTGTTCAATAGGTGAGTGTCTGGCTCCTGACTTCTATACCAATGAGCTGGACTGTTTACCAACCAAAAGTGGGAAGAGAGGGGAGAGAAAGGGAGGGGAGAGAAAGGGAAACTCTGTACAGTAGCTGACTCAGTTGCCTGCTGTGAGAGGGAATGTGCGTGTTTGTGCATCTGCACGTATCTGCATGTTCATACAGCGTACATGTTTGGAGATATAGTATTTTTTATATTTTTTATATGACCAGATCTATTTGAATGAAGCTATTCTGTCACTGCAAAGACACCATGAAGCTAAAAAAAACATACACTGAAAAGAGCGAGTGGACTGACATCTAACCACAGTTCTTGTGTGTCAGCACCTAAAAGGACAAGCTTGCATTTTGAAACAAAGCTCACACACTCACATGCACAGTGAAAAACCTACTTTTGAGTGTTATTGTTATGTTTCTTGACACTGGCTGTGAAGGGACTGATTTGAATCAGGAAATAACTTTTTTCCATATTTCATTTTCTGTTCCAAGTCCAACTGTCATTTTGAGCCTTAAATTTATCCTTTTTGGTTTAATATACTTTGTTACACATTGGCTTCGTCTCAGGAACAGATTGAATTCAAATTAATTACTTTTTTCCCCTCACTTGTCACTAAAAACAATTTGCATTTCTGTATTTGTATTGCACACAGTGCAGATTGCAGATTTTAAGCACCTGAAAGACAAAACAAACAAAGGTTGTTTAGTTTTTCACGTGCTGATGCAGCAGTTGGAGACCCAGCATGTCTGTTAGCTTCATCCTAGGTAACATGTCTTTTGTCCTGTCTTCCTTCTCTCACTTCAACCAGTCGCAGCAGATGGCCCCGCCCCTCCCTGAACCTGGTTCTGCCGGAAGTTTCTTCCTGTTAAAAGGGAGTTTTTCCTTCCCATTGGGTGGCCCCCACCCAATGTCTGCTCCAGAATAATACCCACTCTGATATTAATGCAAATAATAAAATTTAAAAAAAAATAAACAGAGAGTCTATAGTGCGCCTCTTGGCAAAGCAAATGTTGTTTGGCACCGCAAAGCATGCAGACCATGATTCTTCTTGCTGAAACTGCCTTACAGGACAGGTTTAAAAAAAAAGAAACGATTTGCATTGCCGTATTCATAGTGCACATGGTGCAGACTGCAGATTTCAAAGCAGTGTCATGTAGCATAATCGCATCTGGAAGGGTGCGATTGACTCATTTAAGTCTTTCAAATGAGATGTAAGTGAGCTGAAACCGATGCACGTCCACCAGGCTGTTGCTATGTGCTTTATCTTTCCTGCCCCGATCTCTGCCTGCTGGAACAATTTCACCTGCTCCACTGCCTCCAGGCTTTATTCCACACCCAGCAAATCTGTCACTTTCAGCCTTTGTATGCTGTGCCAGTTGTTCTATTTTTTTGCTTTCACGAACTATACGGCATGTAGTAACTGATGGCAGTGATTCTTGACCTTTGCAGTTCATAACAAGGCAGGCTCTGACAGGCATCTTTCACCAAGTTGACTAGATAATGTAAATAAATACCACTCAACAGAAGCACGGTGATGTCTGAATACCAGGGGAGGGTACGGGAACTTTTCAAAGGGCATACAAATTCAAGGCCTCTGCGTGGGAGAAATTAAAAGCCACACTTTGTAAGAGAATATATACCGGGTTTTCATTTAGCACTCGTCTCTGGAGTTGACACACTTTAAAGTCCCTCAGAGATGTGACAGTTATGGACCACAACAAGGTGACGATACCAGGATGTGGCATCACCTCTTGTTCAAAAATGACTATAGACTTTAACACATGGCTTGATGAGTAATGTTGACAATCTCACTTAGGGCTATAAAAGTCTTTTATAGCCCTAACTTAAATGAGTGTTATGCGGTCAGGATCAAACTTCAGCAACCTTCCACTCAAACTGGAAGGGATTTTTTCAACCTTACCTATCTTCTCACCCCTTAAAAATGTTTTGACTCTCGGGTAATCCCCCTCTTTTTCTCACTAAATAACAATGATGGGATGTGTAGGTGGATTATCATCTGTTGGGAGTAATAAAACAATGGCAGAGCTATTGAGCTACAAATGTTAATATGAGGCTAATAAGGTTTTTACATTCAGGAAAGGAGTGTTACAGAACTGCTATTATCATGCTGAAAATTGTAAAATCACTTGATGCTCAGATTGACAAAAGACAGCTATTTAATCCCAGGAACAGCAAGTAGTTTTCACGAGATAAAGGGTTCAAGTTAAACTCAAGCAGGGACACCTGGGGAAAATGACCGACCGTCATCAGCTTTTGATGATGGGAGGATGAAAGAGGGCCCCAGTTTGACCGTTTCTCTAACTCCTTGTTAATTCACCAGCTCACAGCCCTGTTGCTGTTTACTGTGGAGGAAAATCCTGCAAGTTCCATCCAAAAAACACAAATTCCATTGCGAGCCTTTTTTCTTCGTTTCATTTTTTCCATTGAAGCGCGCACATGTACAAACACACACACACACACACAGCTCCTTCCCTTTTCCTGCAAACTACCCTCCACCCTCCCGCTATCTTACAGGGATCAGGCTGGATCTCTGGAGGACAGCAGCTGCAAATAGGAATTTCTTGTGCCAGATTGGCAGAATAACGTGATCGGAAAAAAACTAAACCTCTGGTGGGCTCCCCGACAGAATCGAGGGGCATGGGGCCAAGGAGAAATCCTGGCCAACTATAACAAACAAAAAGGCTTTCCCCAGTTCTCCCAGGCAGCACGTTCCACTGTTTGACAATGGTTGCCATGGAAGTTGTTTTTCACTTCATAACAGTGTCAACATGTCCAGGCGGTCAGCAGAGTGACACTTTTTTCTCCCTCGCGCCCTGTCTTTAATGCATGAAAAGGCTCATTTCCTGATGTTTGCCAGTGCCAGATGAACCCCTATGACCAGCAGAATGAGCATTTTTGAATGGAGCAGAACACGAACGAGCAAATCTAACTTTAAAAACCACTAGGCTGACAAAAACTAAAGGTGAGAAAAATATTGCACTGCTTTTAGAGCTGCTTGTTTAATTTCAAAAGATTTGGTTTGGAGAAATTATGAGGAAGAGGTATAACCTCCCGTCTGCTGCTGGATGTGGCCTGACATTAATTTTGTCAGAGGGTAGAGGGGTTGACAAGCACAAGTATAAACATATGACTCACAATCCCTGTTATTTCCACCTTGAATGGAACATAACTGCACCTCCCGGCAAGGATTGTTTTAACAGTACGAGTTTGTTCTGCTGGCTTTGTTCAGAGGAATATTATAGCACACACACTGGACCAGGAGACGTGAAAAGGAGATACTGTAAATATCCTTGAATTGTTCTTGGGAAAAGTCATATCACTGTTAGTGGGTCTTATCATCCATTTTTTTCACAAATCAGAACTGCACCTATCCATCACTTTGTCTGGCCCTCTTCTTTTCCATATTGCTACACATAGGAGATTCAGACACAAGCTGCAATTGACCACTCACACTGAGTATAAAAGCATTAACTTACACTCACCATCATCTAGGTAGGCCTGGTCCAAGTTCTCTTCCTTGACTGTCACCCGTCTCTGTCCATCTCCTGATGCGTCTATCTGCCCCGTCCCAGCTGGCGTTCTGCCTTTCTGCTGCTGAATCACAGTGGGGTAGTGCTGCGGGTGGGTTACTGCTACCTGGGGGGGTGTGGGTGAGTTGGCGGCAGCTGCCTGTGGGGAATAGTTATCGCAGTATATGATCTGCTGGTTGTCAGGTTGAGGCCCAGTAAGGGGTTGAGGTTCACCCGCTCGAATCAGGTGGGGGTTGGTGGGAGAGAACTGGATGATAGAGGGGTGTGGACCTGCGTTGACTGGCCCCACAGACTGAGCTGGGGAGCCTGTGTGGACCAGGACCGACCTGTGGGGGTCAGGCATCATCCCTCCGGCCTGCCACATAGCAGGGCTGCCACTCAGACTCTTGCCTCCACGTGAGTACACGATGGCCGGGCTCTGCTGCTGGTAACGTGCATCCTGGTTTGGAAGGCTCGAGCTGAGGCGCTGGCAGGGAGCCATGCCAGAGACCAGACCATTGTCTGGGTGGAGAATGCCACGTGGGTTATGGTAGTAGGAATGAGGGGATAAGCCCAAGATCTGAGGCATGGCAAAGCCCATGCGCTCTGCTTCATACTCATCTATAGGCTCTGTCTTAATGGATGGAGCTGAGGAGGGAAAAAAATGAGTAAGATGGCTGTGGACATGAGAGAAAGAACAATACCATGAAATTCATTTACATGTTTAAAAACACAGTGTGTGAAATAAGCGTACCAAAAAGAGGCTGAGCAGCATTCTTACATGCCAGTGGTGTGTAGGTGAAATGCTGAGGCTGGCTGCGCTTTCTCTTGCCATTGATGACGTAGAAGTTCACTTTGACAGGATGGCAGACAGATGCGTCCCGGTAGGGCGGCACCTCCACAAACAGCATGCTCTACAAGACAATGCTCTATTATGTACTGAAAGCGATTCATTTATGCGAACTAATGGATCCAGAATATGAGCGTCGTGTTTAACACATACTGGTTGGCTTTTGTCTTTATCCACCGTTGCTTCCATTTCCCAGATTTGCTGCCCATCTAGAAAGAAGGGAAGAGAAATTGAAAACCTCATTACACTTAAGAAAATGTGGTCATTAATTTAACTGGGTAAGTGAGGTTGATTGTTTCCTGATGTACTTGACAACGTGTAAATTTGGAAACCGGTGAAACCAAAACGATCGAAAAATTGCTTCTCTTCCGTTTTTCAAGTGTAATTTTTTACTTATTATATTTCACCAACTGAAACGTAGGATTGCGCATTACTAGACGAATCTACTGCACGTCCCCACGAGTCCCATTTGCGTTACAGTTCATGTCGACCGAAAAAGCATCTTTGTGCTTGGAGATGATATCACTTTTGAAACCACTTCCTCTTACCCCACAAAGCACGCCTAACGCTAGAGCATCGGTAGGTTTACCCCAAACACACATACAGCCTTCCATTGTTCAGAAAGACATATGACTTTTGAATGTCCTGAGCTGACTAACTTGTTACGTGACAAAGTAAAACACAACAGTACCTTGGATTATATCTACGACGGTAAAGGTTGGGTTTGAATGCAGCTGTCATTTACGTGCAAACGTTGAAAACAACATGTGCCTGCGAACATAAACTCCACATGCCCCAAACACATGACTGAACATGTGCTGCAGCGAGTTCTGTTTGAATGTTAGTGTAGTTGGGAAACCCTCTGTCAGATTGTTGAATTAATAACACATGGCTAAAATGAGTCAGCAGGAGAAAAGGGGGATTCCACGCATGGTGCCAGCTTTTTTTCTTAGCTTTATTTTTATGATCAACTCTCTCCACTGCTACAAAACGTGCCCATTTCTGCTTTCTTGGCTTTTATATTTGTTTGCATTTTGTTGCAATTCTACTCCAAGGGATACCCCTGACTGCGTGTACTTTTGGAGATAATTGCATGTGGAAGGGGGGGATGGAGCTGGAAACAGAGAAAGAAAATTTACTTGGACAGAGAAGCTTTCCTTCTCTCCGTACAGCTCTCCCCGTCCAAGCGCAGGAGTCAGGGGAGCTCCAGCCAATAGCAGCTGAGGGATTCGGAGGGATTTCACAGCCTCACTGGTCCAGAACTTTGTGTCATACACAAACTCTTCAAAACATCGGCAATCCCTCTTTGTAAGATTTCTTTTTCCATCTCTGCTTTACTATCCATTGCTGTTGTTTCATAACACAGCAGCAGGGAACCCCGAAGAAGAAGGAGGAGGGGAGGGGAAGCACCTGCGATGTGCATGTCCAAGTTTAATTTAAGGTAGCCTGTAGATTTAAAAATACCGAACTGGTGCCATTTAAACAAAATAAGGGAAACCAGAAACAACGGAATGTCTGACCTTTGACCTAAGACGAGAACCGTAAAGGCTCCCAATCACAGTACAAATGCTTCAGTTTGGCGCAATAATGTCAAAAGACAAGAAAAATGACCGCACTTCCTCGCTGCTAAAAATAAATCCTTTTGTTCCTACCATTTCTTTCAACAAATAAAACAAACTTTTATGTGACACCATTGATCAAACAACGAGAGGCTCGTGTGACCGATAACACATGCAAGGTGAGGGAGAAAAGGTCAAAAGGAAGTCAGGCAGCAGCGTTATCCTTCAGTTCATGCAAATAATTCATGCGGCTCCATCTATTAAATGAAAGCGATGAGCTATGACCTTGTGCACAGACGCGGCCAATTATGACTCATTAGTTATCTTTCGCGTTGCGTTGTTACTGTGACACAATGTTGCGCAACACTGGAACTGACAAATCGACACACGCCACAAAAGGTTTTTATCAGTTCAGTCAGTGATCTGGTTTGAAAGCAATGCGTGTTTGTGGAATGCTGCTTACCCTGTGTTTTCTCCATGAATATGACCTTTGAATCGGAGCTGAAGTTCTGCCCAGTCAGGATCATCTGCTGGCCACCCAGAGCAGAGCAGCTGTCCATGTCCTGCTTCTCAACCATGGGAAGCTCGTGAGCTGAACGCTGGGCTGCGGGGACACACAAAAGGGTGGCGGTGTAACATTTACTGCCTTTCCACTGGTGTCACTTTCTCCAGCGTGTGGATTTTCTGTTGTTTTTTTTTTTAAATACTGAATATCATTGATTTTTTACGCTGTTATCTGGACACTTTGCAGCAGGTATTTGCAGATTTCCCAAGCTGTGACATATCACAGACTACATGAACAATTTTTAGTCATAAAAAAAAAAAAAAAATCATGTCACAGATGATCTGAAAGTTCACTATTGACTTCTCACAAATGCAAAACTACTCATTACCAAGAAGTGACAGTGTTTGGCACTAAACATTTGATGCTGAGTCATTCAACAATCTCACTCAGTGCTTTCGGTTTTAATCAACCGAAGATTAAAAATCAGTCAAATCACAACCTACAGGAGCTATCGGGAGTAGCCGTCTGAGCCCATTTACAATCAAGCACGGTACAGACACAAAGAACAAAAATTAAAAAAACTAGCACCTAAAAGAACAATGCAACATTTACAAGCTGTAAATGTTATTACTTCATATTATTATGTGAAGCTTAAATTCTTGAATCTCGTGCTGTGCAGTCAAGTCTTTACATCAGACAAACATTTCTAGTTGATTGAAATATAAGAACTGAGTCGAACATTTAGATGCAAAAATGCATACAATACTCAAACGTGCGGAATGACGCTTAAGGGGAAATGGTTGTGTTATGTAGTATGTATATGTTGAAGGGAAACAGATATTATTCCCGTAGCCATCAGCTTTGTATTCATTTATTTATTAAAACAAGACAGTTCCTAACTGGTATCCTATTATCATCAGTTCAGCCGGATCTCCCATCAGTGAAACGTTCAGCTGATTCTCCACATTTACTAATGGGAACAGAGCTACTGACAAACACGCCGCTGACCTTTAAATCGTCCGGTTCGACCTACTACACTGCAAAAAGGCTAGAACAAAGAGGATGAGACAAGCAGGTGCCTCATCTCCTCAAACACCCCATCACTGACCCCGTCTGCTTGACAATACGCCTGACAGATGCAGCTCAGGTGTTACTGTGCGCAGCTTCACGCTCGATTGGTTTTTCACATACAATGATTTTTCAGAAATTTAACTTTAAAAAAAAAGAGGTAGTAACTGTTGTTTCTCCCTATCTGTGATCGGCGAGCAGATGAAAAGAAATACTTACAGCATAATATTATATTCTGCGTCGTGACTTTTTACAATGACAGGAGCATATTGCACGCAGATGGTGCAACACTTGACCAGGGTGTTGATTAAAGCCAGATAAAGGCCCTTCTTGTTTGAGTTTTGATTACACCAGGTGCTTTATTAACACTGTGTACACATTCGCTGATGTACCCAAACACAGACTTTACTACTGTGCACATACAAACAGGTACACAGACGCTGACACAGGCTGTGCCCACCAACTGAATGAAAGCCCTGGTAGCATAAAGAGGTCTTTCATACTATCAGGCTAGCTCCAAACTCATTTGAATGCGGGTTCCTTTTTTTTTATGTTTGTTTTGTATGAAGTTTTGTTAACTCTTGAAAAGCAGTTTGACCTCAATGGGAAGCGCACACGCTGAAATCCATAAAGCTCATGATCTATCAGGGTGATATGAGTAACAATAACACAAAAAAAATAAATCATTAAACGCAGCTACTTACAGCACTCAATGGGATGCGAGGCCACCTGGAGAGAGACGTGCTGTCCTCCGGGCTGAGGTATGTGCACGCGAAACACAAGTCGAACTCTGGTGTTTTTCCGACCGACGTCCGTCTCGCCCTTCCTCAGCTCGATGTCGGCGTTCCTGAGCTTTAGGATCCCAGCGCAGTCGATGCTGTGACGAGAACGAAACGATCATAACTTTAATATTTAAAACATTTGACTGCACAAAGACAGAGCCGTGGTTTAAAAGTGGACACTAGGCTTATCTCACATTGCTTTCATGTTGTTCTTTGGCTCCAGTGGGATCTCGAGGACTTTGGTGCCGTTGATAATCTTTTCGAAGCTGGTGGTCGTAACTGTTTTGCCAGTGATGCGGTGGACTTGGTAAAAGGCATGAGGCTTGAGGATGCGCTCGTCGGCTGTACCGATAAAAATCTGCAGGCCAAGCGGCTCCTTGCCTCTATAGCCATGCAACTGTAAACAAAGAAATAGCACTCGGTAATTTTCTTTTCTTTTTGTACACTCTAAGCATCCTCTGGAAAGCAAGGAAGCAGAGATACAGAACGAAGGAAATATTTCAGTCACGTTTAACTGGTTGTGCTTCTCCATAACCGCTTTCTCTAACTCTGCATTTCCAGATGTTGCGCCGC
>VUQR01026355.1:120218-147207 GCA_015108515.1 Hemichromis elongatus | reverse complement strand
GGAGGAGGAGGAGGAGGAGAGGGGGGGGGGGGGGGGGGGAACACAGTGAGAGAAAGAAGGGCAGAGGAAGGGAAAGAGGAGGTGAAGGAGTGCAACCGTGGCTAGCCAGGCCTGACCATCTGATTGGCCGGGCGAAGCAGGCAGAACTGACCTCAGGGTGAGGCCTTTGGGGATGGGCATAAAATGGAAAAGAAGCATTAGAAGCTTAATTTCCACAAAGTCCCCACAGTCACAGACAAACACAGCAATGAAATGTTGCCACAGTAACACAAAGAAAAGGAAGTTGTATCTATTTCTGGACACTAGCTATAACTGTGTCAAAGCTAATTTTAAAGTGGACATTTGAATATTATTTTGTGACTAGATAAAAGCAAAAATATTAGCATTTTTTATTTTCATCTGCAAACATTATAGCCACAGGCCGTTTTCAATGTCTACACGCGCCTATAGGGGCCGAACCACACAGTCAAAACCTCTTACACAGGGTGGAAGAGGAAGTCGGAACAGCATGAGAACAAATATGTACATGTGGTTAAAACCATACGGCGAAGGTGCACTGTTGCAGACTATTTTAAGCTTTAACACCAAAAAGAAAAGAAAAAAAAAATCTGAGAGTTGGAGTTGATCGGTGACCCGAGGGGTTGTTCTCAGTGTCTGGGGTTTCAGCGGCTATTTCGATTTGTTTTTGAAAGTGAAAAAAAAAAAAATGTAAAGGTGCCATGACAGTAGCCACAGTAACTAACACAGAGTCATTTTCATACAACTGGCCCCGGGCAACAATACCACCACTACCACCGAGTGTATAATGAGTAGGAAATACTATTACACACAAGCCCTCCCACCAGGGTTGCCTGAGGCTCTCAAGCTGGACGGCTAATTTAAAGGGGAACTATTACTAGTTTCCTTATTCCTGACTTTGCTGTTGTGTATACTGTAACAGTGGTGGACGATAGCAGAATTTAGTCTCCTCTAAAAACTGTTCCAGGCATTTTTTTTTTAATCCACGCTTGGTTCTGTATGTCAGTTAAACGGACATGTTTAATATAAAGATTTGAGGCACACAGCTCTGTTTGTGAACACAGAATCTCCACCCATATTCAAACCTCCTGTTTACAAGGGCCAGCCAATCAGAAGAAAGTTGGCAGACAAGTATAAGAAAAATAAGGATTTGGTTTAGCTGTGAATGATTAGACTGAAGTAGAGCCCAAGACTGAAAATATGGGAATGGAAATAACTATGAATGTGCACTTTTATAAATAACCCTGACAACATGACTTCATATGTAAAAAAAAAAACAAAAACAGATTTATTCACGTTTACTGATTTAGTACTTAAATATAAATAATAGGCTTAAGAATTTTACTTAATTCTTTTTAATGATGCTTTTGGCCATACCTGCACAACAGGATGTCCTCCCGTGGGGGCTTTGACTGCACCCCTGCTTCCTTCTGTTTCATAGTGAGCTCTGTGATGTGGTTTAGGCTGCACATCAATGTGCAGTTCATACTGGTCAGTGCGACTAGGAATCGGCCATTCCAACGGTGGGAGAGAAGCCACGGGGATGCTGCAAAATATCAATTATTCATGAAATTAGAGAATTATTACATAAATAAACACATGGCAAGTGGGAGCCTATTAGAGTAAAGCCTCCCTTCGTTGCCAATTTACCTGCAGAGGCTGGAAACCAAAGGCTTGGGCCAGATTGAAGGAATAACAAAGAAAGGCTCTGCAGCAGGTTTGGTCTTTATGTCCTGATCACAGGACACCATGTAGTTCCCATCTCCATGGCTCTCTGGATACAGAGTGTAAACCTGGTTGGATGTCTTGACTATTTTAGTGGGAACCAAGTTTGGATGACTGGTGCCAAAACCATTCATGGCATCAGTAAGGCTGGTGTGTGTATAGTGGGCGCCTATGTTGTGATCTTCGTGGCCGCTATTGGGGGAAGGACTGCGGGACCGCTGCCCAGGGATTAATCCTGGGTTTCTGTACATGTCGTAGGTGCGTTTTCCCTGCGGGGAGGTGGAGCGAGAGCCTGGTCTTGGTGAGGGAGAACGGGGTCCGAGGCCGTCGTCACCTAGGCTGGTGCGAGGAGAGGTGCCCGGGGAGGTGCGAGGGGAGCCAGTGTGGATGTTCTGCAATCGGGGGCAGAGGTCTCCAGGGTTCTGCGCACTGCTTGGGGAGACGCAAGGTGACGCCCAGGGAGAATAGTTCTCCGAGTGCCAGCTGGTGGAGGAATTGCTGCTGGCAGGACTCAGGCACTGGGGCTCACGGTAGGCAAGGTTTTCATGGCCTGGGACAGTAAGGGTAGGTCTGGGGCTAATGTTTAGATGGTGGTTCTGCAGAGAGTCCCGACCATGGCTGTAGTGCTCACGGGAGGGGGTGATTTCAATGCGAGGGCTCAATGCTGCAGGCCGGGTAGTGTCCAGGTAGTTTCTGGCTTCCTGGTTCTCGTATCCTGTGAGAACGTCGGTGTGCTCGCTGTAGGCGGGGCTGCAGGACTTGATACCATAGGGTGAGGTCTCCTCCAAGGGGAAAGCCTGCTCAGATTGAGGACTGAGGACTTTTGGGGGTCCAAGGCTGGAGTCATCTGCAGGGAACAAAATTTGTACATCAATTACAGTGCACACATATGACAGAGAAACGGGCATATTTTAAAATAACACACTTTGTTTTAAAAGAAAAGCTCATGTTTTTTCTTTACTGTTATCACTCAGTGAATGAATCAATCTTAATCAAAGACGTTTTTCTTTTTAAAGGCAACACAGGTTATTTTTTTTTAGCTCAAATATACATTAATCAGCTGAAATAATGCCATTTTTTTCACATGGCTATGCGTCAGAACCGTCATCGCGAAGTCTGTCAACTTTACTTCCTCATTTTTTTTTATTTCATTAACATTAAGTAACTTTAAAAACCTCACTAGTGGTCAACATATAGCAGAGAGAGAGAAAGAGAAAGGCAAGCCAACTCAGGATGCCAAAAAGAAAAGTCTCGGACAAACCTTGGTGCCCCCCTGCAAAGTCACTGCACGGCGGCTCATATTCAAACAGGTACTCAAACTGCAAATCCTCATCGGGGCAGCTGACTCGACTGAGCTCTTCCACCAAATCTTTTTCGTCGTAAAAGGAGGTCATTTGTCTATTTTTTTCCCCTAACTACTCCTCTGGGTTCACACGAAGCGGCAGGGACGTGGACGGCGAATTGCGGTGTAGATGTGGATTTGGGGAACCTGTTGTGCATCGGTGAGCAGCAGAAGGTGAAGCGCACACGTTTCCTGTTCTGTTCGCCGCGGTTATTTTCGTACGGAGGCGTGTCTATTTACACACCGAATACAAATTCTTCGTTTTCATCTCTGAAAGCTCGATCGCGCCTTCCCTCTGTGCTGATGCGTCAAACAACCAAAAGCGCAAGTGCAGTTTGGACGTGAATTAACTGCTCAGATCAAACAGAATACTGTTTTGACAGGCTACACAGCCTGTTGCTGCCCCCGGGTGTTTGACATGGTGACATAGCAGGGTGCCGACACCGACTACGTTCGTCACCTGTCAAACTGAGTTACCATTAAAACGCGGTGGTGCATCGCTTTTGCGTGGACTTAGATTAAAGAGGATAGCTGTCTGAAAATAAAAACGTTTATTTTATCTGTTGTAGCTCGTAAAACAATAAATCCTGTCCTGGACTAGATTTCGTAGTGACGTGCTGTTTTATTGTCACTGAAAACCCACGGGTTCTCCTGAGGGTATCCCCGGATTTACGCACGACGCAACACACATACCAGGGCGTTCCTTACGCCGGTAGTATGTGCCCTGTCAGCAAAAAGCTAAACAACAGCAGTAAACTTTAATTTTTTCTGATCTCGTTGGTGGTCTTATGTAGAAATCACGACTTTATTAAATCGTTGATTATAGGCTTATTTGTTTAAATAACTGATATAGGCGGAAAGTGTATATCCATATCAGAGAAGACGATAACATCTTTAAGTTTTCATTAACTGATCAGGAAATTTATGCGTAAAATTCAGTCACTGCATGAGCCTATCAGCCTTAGCTATGTTGCATTTGGTAGACTTGTACAGAGTGCCCTTCCTTCTCCCGATTGACATCGTGTAATCAAACAAGCAATTCTAAATGGCAATCAAAACTTTGCAGTCGATCGTGATTTCAAAAACGCGCTGTATGCTGATTTAAAGCGCCAAACACCAACATCCCAGCTGTCTCCGAAATGTTAGACAGGCAGCCGACAAATGACACTGCGGCATTTTAGGCATAAACACACTGAAGTTAACACTAGTCTATAAATTAAAAATCAAATGGGTTGATTACCAGATAATCACAACACTTCAGCAGTACCTTGATCCATCGACCTCATGGTGTGGTACTGTGCCAGCCTCCAAGTCTCTCTGAACATCTGGATTCAAAAAACTGGAAACAGAAATGTAAAAGAAAAAAGAAAGAAATATCTGGAAAAAACTAGTGTCCTATAATAACCATAGCAGGAGAAACTCTTCTCGGTTAAAATGCTGAAAGCGGAGTTAAACAGGAAAGGAAAAAAAATGTGTAGACGTTCAAGTTAAGGCTGTGACACGGCAGCTGCGCGCAAACTCCTTTTCTGTTCAAAAACATGCGGCCGCATCAGCTCCAGCAGTGGCTCTGGTATGAAGCCCCTCTTCCTAGAGCTCTATAAGGATTACTTGAGTATCAAGAGCGGCTTCCTTCCCCGCTCTGGGTGTTTATAATGGTCCAATGCTGTAAAATAACGGGATTCCCTCAGTGTTTCCTCCTGTTTGTGCGCCTTTGCCATGGAAACCTGGAGCTGGTCCATGTCGGAGACTCAGGGCTTTCCTGCAAAGCCCCACACTCAGGAATCCATGACGTCTCCAGCTCCTGCGCCAAGGCATTTCTGCGGTTCTCTCAGACAGTAGCACACAAGAACCTCATTGTGGGTATGAAGAAATTACTGTAGGACATTGTAGAAAAGAGAGAAAAAATGAAAAATAGCTCTGAAGTCTAATCACAGGCTACACTTTGTGAAATTTACTTAACATAGTTCACCCTACGCATTCTTCTACAGTTCGGTTTGTAAATGTGAGAGACCAGGCAGTAGTAAGATGTTGCTTTTTGGAGCAAAAACTGCATCTTTTTTAGGCCATGGCTAATTTTGAAGTTTGAATATGGAGAATTCCATTGTTTCCATTGTGGGAAGACGTTACTACCCATTTCCATTTTAAAATGGAAATCTGCTGCATCTTCTAATACTTGGCTGGAAAAAATCTGAACAAGACCAGGACATAGCGTGTCCCCAACAGACCGGGAGACACATTTATAATTAATATAGAAGTTATATAACCCAGCATCTGAGGAGAGGAAGAATAATTCTATTTTGGATTTAACTGAGCTAAAGATTTGTTATGTATGAAGGTTTCTGCCAGACATCTAAATCACAGGCTCACTTCTTCATTCCAAGAAACTTCATTTACAGCATTGTGGAGGGAGATCACCTGAGGTCACAAAGACATGGGAGTTTACATTGTAGACTTCATCTTTTTACTCCCAGGCATGATCTTTTCGGAATAAATCACAAAATAATGAATGGGAACGATATTTCACACAGCACAGTTTTTCTCGTCTCATGCTACTTAAAATCGCAGTCTTGGGAATTGGGGGGGATGGGGGTGGGGATGGCTCATCTATCTACCTGCTGAGGTTTCCAGCTTCTGAACAAATACTGACAGAAAACTTCAGGAAGAATGGTTCCGAAGTTTTAACTTCATAAATCATCGCTTGCAGCAAAAAGGTCTTTATTTTTCATTTGGACAGGAGAGAAAAAGTTTACGTTGTAGATCAGTGCTCCTGCTAGACTGCTACTGTTTCACCGTCGTAGGTGATGATGAATTGCGATGTTTTCGAGAAGCTAAAGTTTATCCGGAATATATTTGCATAGTTAATAAACTGGGAATAGAACATTAGGACTTTCACATATGCCCAGGAGAGGAAGACGTGCTGAATAAGCCATCGAGAAGAGCCAAGTTAAACTATACATTACCGTGTCAGTGCCAAGAAGCTATGCCTACTCTGCTGCATTAAGTGTGGTGCGTTGCTTATGACATCTTTGGAGTTTATATGTATGTTCAAAATAGCCCAAAATAAATAATTTGCCAGAAAAACTAAAGTTTTTGTACTTTTTAATTGTACAAAGCACTACTTTGTTCAAAGAAAAGCACTGTTGGGCTGTAAGTGTTGAGGACACCGCTCACTCATCTTTGTATTCTATTCCTTACTTACCACCATATGCACTGTTCTGTAAAGGGACTTATGCACACTTTTATATGAATTCTTCATTTCTTTCAGGCACTGAACAGTCTTCATTTATAATAACAACAATCTTGTTCACGTGTTTCCACTGATTTTGTGTGTGTTTGGCTATTTTAAGACTATAATTAGGCTTCTAACCAAACTCACAAAGGTGCTCCAGCTCTAATAGTCAAATGTCTCGCTTCTTTAATTAGCAAAATGGTTTTCAGCGAGTTCAAATATAACCTTTGAACTTGCATGAGCTAACACATTGTGCTACTGGAACACAGGAGCGATGACATGTTCAACATAACTGTTAAAGCAAATATTAAAAAAAAAAAGCGCATTTGTTTTGTCTCAGACTACATCTACATTTGTTCATGCTAAGCCTCAGTATAACCTTAGGGAGTGATCCCATGCTTACATTAGTCATATTAGTCCCAAGGCCACTCATAGGAAAATGTGTGTACTTGAGAGAGAGGGGGGGGCGGGTAATCAGAGGATATATTTTGGATTGAGACATTGATCAGTCTGTGTTAGGGAGCTTGTGCTAGACAGCTGGGTGAACAAGGTGACTGCAATGAGCCTGTAAACCGCAGTGGCCAGAGACTACGTTTTGTGGGGTAACCATCCAGCAGGCTCGTCTACCAGCTCTAAATTCCTCCACTGTTACGGAACACTTATGCAACTTAAATCATGAATGAGTAAATGAATATGGCTCAGGCTTAAGAAAGGAAAACTGCCTGTGTCCAGACAGTCGAGTTTGCACTTCCGTTTTTGTTTTGTTTTTTTTCTCATGAGCCCACTTTTTCCAAGGTCATGCAGTATTTTCCATCACTGTTAAAGAGCTAATTGAGGTAAAGTTGTCTGGGTTAGAGCACTGCCCTGTTTGAGTTTTCCAAGGGTAACATGTGCCACTGAGCTCCTAAAACCAAGCATATGGAAATATTAAATTGTCCAATGGAAAACTTTCCCAGGAAATTCAGTGGTCAATGAAAAGCGTGGACTTTTGACTTTGTTTGGGTCTTTTTGATCACCTCTCTTACTTGCCAGGTAAAGGATTGTTACTTTTCTCCTTTGTAATAGCTGTGAACCTTTCACCTCTTGATAATATGTGGAATAAATTGTAAATTTTCTCAGGTGAGCAGCACACCATCACGAAGAAAGAAAAGAAAGAAAAGTATATCAACAGGCTTATTCGTTTTATTGGGCAACAATCCATGTCATACACAGTTTAAGGCATACAAACAATGGTAATATGAGAAGATTGACACCGCTGCCATGTTGGTTCCCGGCAAAAAAGGCTAAAGAAAACTGGCAGATAGCTTAGTCCAAAGACTGGAGATAGTAAGTCTCCGCAAGAATGGAAGGTACCCAGTTGAACCCCCCCAATCGCCCCAGTTCTGCACCCACATTCTTCTGCAAAATTAAAACTCAAACATCTAAGTGAAGTGACAATAAGCAAAATAAATATGACTTTAATATTAGCACAAATGAATCATTTTAAAAACATATTGCAGAAGCCGGCAGCGCACACCTCAAACATTTATGGATCGCCTTTTAACGATGTAGAAGCCTTGAAAAATTAGAATGCGTTTCACAAGTATCGCCAGATATTAGACAAGTGCTGCGGTAGCTGCCGAGACCACTACTGACAAGATTTCAGTTTGGGCAGTGCTGACATGTCATTGTGCAATAAAGAATCTTTATTTCCTTCCTGCCACAACTTGAGATCTGTGGAAAACATCGTCCTTCTTTTTCCAAACGTGCAAATGAACTAATATGTTCCACTAACATGGAAACTACATACATCCAACCAACTCATTATGTAATAGAACTCCGATCAATACCGGAATGTCTGTAGAAAGAATTCAAGCGTCTTAAGTCCAGTGGAAAAGTGGCAGGCTGCAGCTCATGGATTTTCCCCTTTTCAGCACCACATAAAATCTCATGAAACAATATGGCCCCCCTTGTCGACACTTCTTTCTTTCTGTCTTCTTGAAGTTTCCAGTTCAACTCAGCAGTATTTCATTAGATTTCTCTCTGTATCTATTATCAGTGCAAAAATGAAAGCATGAAAGTCAATATTTGGTCGTCATAACAAAGTTAAATAAATCCTACTCAAAAGTGCAGCTAAAAAAACCTTACCCCTCCTATTACAACTCCATTTATAACAACAATCGAAGATATTTTGGGCTCAACAATCACAACTAATCACTCTTTTTATTTTACTCATACTGCAATGAAAGTCTTAAAGTGTTTTGGGCGGTTTTTGTTTGATTAGTTTGGGAGGTATTACCCAATGTCATTAGTGATCCCTGGGAGAGGCAGGGAAACACATATGCAGCCCTTCTTTAACAGTGGTGGGTGCTGAGACAAATCAAAGCATTCCAGGCCCACAGGGTTATAAATAGTGTCGGAGAAGGGTGTGTGTTCATGCCTTGCAAAGTTTCTGTGAGGAGCCTGTCATTGCCAAAATCCAGTGTTTACACAGAGCCATAACAGTGAGTAGTAAACAATTCATCTGCAGTAGCGTGTTCATTATTTTTTGTCATTTCAAATAATCCGTCAAGGGTTTCTGTTATTTCAAAGCAGCTCAGCAGATAAGCTTAATGTGGGCTATAATCCTAGGAGTGTTATTCAAATTTGGTCTATTGCGCGAATTCATTATGCCTTTAACCAATCCAGAAGCAAAGCTGACCTCAGGCTGAAACCATGCTGCAGACGTTTAGTGTTGTCTGTAGGAAATTGGCAATGGCCTTGGGACCTCGTTGATGTGGTCGCCTTGGCCTGAAGGTTGGGTATAGATCCCACATGTTTCCATGCTATCATTTGTATTAACCACTCTAGTCAGGGGCCTGTTACAGCTGGTGGTATATTCTGTAGCAGATTCATGATAGTCTGCTTCTCTCTCGTACTGTTCCACTGGGAGCTGCGTGGAAGATGTTTCCAAGCTGGAAACAAATTCATGTCTTTAAGTGCCAAAGATAAAATGCAGCGATGTTGTGGTAATTAGCTTAGATCTGTTATGTAAAGGTTATATGCTACTTCTTCTTTTTTTTTTTCTTCGATGCCTTAAGGTCAAAATCTTGTAAAAACGCTAAATGTTAATTTGAAGATTTACTGAGATTGTTAACTGGATAGTGAGTTTGGCCGTGAGCCAGCAGGAGCTGTATAGCTGGCATCGGGACAGGAGGAAAGACCAAAAATGTTGAGGTTAGCAGGCAGCTCTGTTGATTCTGGGGTGGAATTTCAGTTTTCATGGGACAGATTAAGTTAAATGGTTTCTTTTAATGGTATAACTTACGCATTTGGGCATGGAACAAGAAAAAAAAAAGTTGGATAAACACTGTAGTTTTAATTTGAACATGCCGTTCTGAGGCGCTTGACTGCATTTTGAAAAAACGAAAAGGTTTTATGACTGAGAATCTAGTCCTGTTTAATCTTTGAGCTGAAATGCCAAGCAGACACAAACACTTTTATACTTTTATATCTTTTAATTTACATGCACAATTTATTAATGTTACTTCTAAAACTTCTCTCAGAGCATGAACATTGATTTAAAACAGATGTGTTTTCCACCGAGTTATGGATTTTATGAGCTGTGATACCATTTCTAATAACGTTAGATGATTTTTTGTGTATTATTATTTCTCGTTAAGACTAGAATAAGATTAAAACATGCAGGACGTGACCTTGAATGGAAGCCAGAAGTGTCTCTGGGTACCAGGGACTCCCTCCTCTGGTGAGAGAGAGCCAAACATCCAGCCTCCTCGATCTGTATGTCCTGTGTAACTTGCACCTCATCAGAAACTAAAGTGGAACACAAACAGAGTAGCCAGGATTGCTTTAGCAGACGGACATAATTTGGTTTCAATCCAAACTCCATTAACAAGCAATGCTCAGAGGAAATGAAAGCATTAAAGTTTCATTCACAAATGCTTTCTTTATATACTACTCTTATCATAGCCTGCTGCTTACCACTGACTTTTAGTTAGGCTATGCTGAGCAAAATGGATTACAGTTTACACCTTTATTTAACAAGGAAATCCTATTGAGAGCACATCTGTTTTGCAGGAGAGACCTGGCTTAGGTAGCAGCCTTATAAACTCAAAACATCTCAAAAGCTCTAAAAATACAGGATACAATAGAATATACAAGTATCTTTAACAATGGCCTGTCAAGAAAAAAAATCAAGTGATCTCCTTCAGCATGCCTTTTTTTTTCCTTTTATTGGATAGTAGACCAGTGAAGGGGGAAGACACAGCAAAACGGCCATGGGTCAGACTGCACGCTGGCAATGCTCACCTACTGAGCTAAAGTGGTGCCCATTTGTGATGCTTTTAAATTCACCAGTATATATATTGATGTTTAAGTTTAGGTCTTTAGTAAATTATACCATGTCCAATTTGCATTGTAAAAAAAAACAAAACAGTTTGACCCAGATCTGTCAGAACCCGAGGTAACTGTAGCTACTGGTACGGAGACAGAAGGGTACAAAGGTCAAATATACCAGTGCTGTTTTCTGCAAGTGGTAATTGATGGCCAAAAGACAAAATCATAAAGAAATGGTGAGGCTTTGTAATAAAATAATGCACGGTGCACAAGTTTTCTTTTTTCGTAGAATAAAACATAAAGGAACATTAGTTTTTAAAACAAATAAATAAATAAATCTTTACTTTTAGCTTAGAACAAGATTTGTGACATGTACTTGTCATCTAATCATATACCCAAATACTGGTAAGTATGTACACTTTCAATTGATTTACCATCAGATGTAACAATGTTAAAATCATCAAATTCCTACAAGCAACTTTTGAGAAGAACATCAATTTTTTTTACATTTAAAATTCACTTTTAAATGTATATTGTAATGATGAATGAAATCCAGCCTGCCTGCCCCACAGAGGGAGCATGTGTGTATATGACGGTATCGTCAGCAAAAAAATGTATTTTTGCTGGTATGTTCTTTACTAAACCATTCATAAAACAAGACAATAAAATAGGCCCCATAACAGAACCCTGTGGCACACCCTCAGTTAAATTAAGAAAAATCAGATTTAGGGTCCTCTGCATAAACACAGCGTTCAATTTACAGAATAATTTCAAATTCCTTTAGCCTAACAGCCTCAGGACCAAGAGCAGCATTAGTGTGCTTTTTTTCCACTAGCAATTCTTGAGCCACTGAATCAAATGACTTCGATCCAGAAACAAGGCAGCACAGCGTAGTTTCCTGCCCAGGGCACCTTTGAGATTGTTTATCAGTTGTAGCAGCATTAATTATACTGTCCCTAATTGTAAAACCAGACTGGAAAAATCTTTAACATATTATCAGATTAAAAACTATTATATGAGCAAACTTACCTGAGATTCAGAGAATTCAGGATGATCTCCATTGTTATGGAAAGGGAGAATACAGGCAGCTTCCAAATAATTCCAAAAGTATGGAGCTGGACTCAAATGAAAAATGTGAGCGATTGGCTCGGCAATGACATCTGCTGAGATCTTTAAGATATAATGATCAAGATTGTCTTTTTGAGCGCTACAGACACGGCACACAGCAAGAAATCATGGTGTGAGGTAAATGAAGTACTCAGAAGCAGAATTCAAATCCACAAGAATGGCACAATTAAAGAAAACATGTTTATTAATTATCATCACAACATTAACATCAGCACAATTCTCCCTTTTTTGTTCTGCTCATTTGAGTGCAAACAACATTGTTAAATAAAACATGTCAATAAATTAAAAATGATGTTATTTACAAGCAAGCAAACCATTTTAGCATCATTTACGCTTTGCACTTCAATTACAACATAAAAATATACTAATTAGTTGTACAAAAAAAAAAAAAAAAGATTCAGTGCAAACAGCTTGCTGAAGTCAGTGAAGACTGAAATTCCCATTTAGCATACAAAAGAAATGATTAATTATGGCACCCTGGATACTGACATGATAAATGATTAAATCAGAGAAAAGTAACTCCTTTTGTAAAGCTGAAACAACGTGGTTATGTTAGCTGCTGACTTTTCACAGTCCACCATCAAACCACTAGTGAAATGAAATATGACGAGTGTAGCATCGTGAAGTTTTTCTTTGAAGGTGCAGAACTAATACTTATCGACAATATTCACATTTGGATGAGTAGTGTTGATTTGATCCCTTTTTTTTTTTGTTGTTGCAGTGAGAAGTGAGGGGGCCCTGGATTAGATGACACTAAAGATGGCAGCTGGACGCCGGTCACCAGGGTATTTTCGGTTATGGCTTTAGGTCACTGTTACAGTGAGTCATCATGCAATGCTGAAGCGTGGCCGTTGCTGGCCTGCCCAAGTGGCCACATTAGAGACTTTGCATTCTCCTGTGAACAAACAGCCTGTCGGGAGCCCCGGCGGAAGGCTCGGCTGCAAATAACCGGCACTCCTTTGTGGTCGTTTTGACCACGCTCCGCAAACAATAACAACTCAGGGTCCGCACAATGAGACAAGGACAGATTTAACATCAGACACCACGGGTCATGCTAAAATAAACTACCACACCACCTCCGCCGTGCTGGGATCTAGCTTCGAGGTGACGCATAAACAAATACACAAACTTGCAGACGTCTGTTCTATGCAGTCTAGCCAGCAAGCTTCTTTTGTAACCGTACGATTCTCAAACTCTATTTAGAAATAACTGTTTAAGGAGAGTGTGACCCAAGACCTGAGTGAGAATGCTACGTAAAATTCCAGTTCTTAGATTAAAAACTAATTTACTAATTAAGATGGAACTGGAAATTAGAGCAAATTTCTTCGCAAACCCAATGATATATCCAAAGATCACTAAAATAGTTACCGTCCCAGTGTTATTTACTAAATATAGAACAAATTGGACCTGCATAATTCGCTGAGAGCTGTTTTGCATTTATTACATTCAGACTAAATGGTTTCAGGTATATGTATGTTAGGGATGTTTTTAATGTTGACAGGATAACTAAAACCAGTCCAAGCTGATGAATCTAATCCATCCCAAAATTTGTTGCAGATGCTCGTCACACATAACAATCAATCAGTTTGTCTTTTCATGAAAACACATATCAATAAACACGGTTTCATGTTTTTTTTTAAACTGACACAGACTCTCCCAACCAGTAAACAATCTGTCCCTGTCGATTCAGTCTACATTTGACATTTCTAATGAGAGTTTTTCAGAGAAAATTAAAGGGCATTTATCTGTGTTTGATTCTCTGGTCAATGTGCAGGGTTTGCAGTTCAAAGAGAGGAAATTCTTTGTGTTTTCCCACAAAAAACAAATCCGGAGACCTCTCGGAGGAGAGCTTGGTTTAAGAGGTCAGCTTGGAGTAATTGGGTGGGGAGAAGCGTCTTCGCAGGTACTTGAGGATATACAGCGGCAGACAGCTCACCAGCGTGATGACAGTGACTTTCCACAGGAACGATACGGTGGTGATGAAATAAATATCTGACACAAATAAAGAGTTAAAGGTAAGTTTGTTTTTGTAGGATACAAACAGTCATCACACAAGAGTTCAGGATGGAGAAAAAAAAAGTTTTTCCTGTTTTCTTTTCCGCACCTGCAAAGAGTTCAGTTCTGGCTTCTTAATGTCTGGGCTACAACCTGATTGTTGTTGTTTTAGCGTGTCTGGAGGTACAGAATTTTAAAGACCTTTTCAGTGCCACTTTGAATGAAATTTAAAACCAGACTTTCAATAAAAATGCAAACTTTCAATCGAAATCCACATAAATAAAGTCTAAAACACCTTCTGCACACAGTGCAGTTTGCATTGTAAGTATTTCCATAAACAGTAGCTGTATTTCTTTTTGTCCTTAAACATACATCCTCCCAGTTTCACACACTGAATGCTGGCTACCAAGGTCTTTTTCATCACCTTCTGAATTTCATTGTATTGCAACACTCTGTGCTCCATTGGGGCCTAACCTTGAGCCTAACCACCAGGGTTTTGTTTTGTTTGTTTTTTTTAACAATTTTTTAAGTGGTGCTTAAATTTGTTAGCTAATGCTAGAAGCTAACATGTACTAAAGTGTCAGCCTACTTCATATTAGCTTGTAAAGTGGTGACACCTCTAAAAAGATTGAGGAACCTCCAAACTAAGTTTAAGGCAGTTTAATTCTCTTGAAGACGTTTTAATTAAAATGATGCATATTATTTCTCTGGCATACCTGTGGCTTCAACTATCAACAGGTATCCTATACCCATAGGTGTAGTGACAACAGTCACAGTGTTAGATAGTGATGGAAACCATAAAAGAGGATTTCCAGACAAGATGTTTGTACTTCAAAACTATTCTTTGTGCAGTGAGAATAGGAATTGAGACCATGATAATCTCAGAAAGGAAGAAAGAAACACTGAAACACACTTAAAATAATGCATATCATGCATCTGCTTCTCATATTTGGCTTTGAAATAGTTTTGAAGTACCTGAAGTAGCTTCTATGCTCTTGTTCTTCAGTGGGCCAAACTACAATAACTGGCTTCCTATTGTTTTTACAACACTGGCATGCACCTATACCACACACACACACACACACACACATATGCACGCATGCATACGTATATCTGCCTTACATCACTCCATCTACATCCCCTACCCCTTTCAGTTTCCTGTGTCCTACTAGAAATACACATGTTGCAGTTTAAAGACTCATGCTATACATTTTCCAGGTTAAAAAAAGAGCACAATTTTCTGCCTTTTTGAGTCGAAGCCATATTGGTACAGAATGCTTAGAATGCAGGAGACAGAAAAATAAACCCTGGAAAATCTCCAATTAAGTGTGTAAACTGCACACTCAACAGAAGAATGGACTTTAAAATCTATTCTAGTCTGACTTCAAGAGGGAGAAAAGGGTACTCTTGACCACATGCCAGTCATGATCCTCAGTGGTCGAGATTGCAGGCTGAAAATGGAACTCCACACCCCACATAAAGCTCAAAATAAGACCTTGGTCACAGTATTGTGTATGTCACGAATCTTAATATGGCACAACTAAAAATGCCCTACTGTTTGTCAACTAAAGCAAATGTGTGGGTGCAACAGGGCAATGCACTGTTCTTCTATAATTGTTTTTCTTTTGGATTCTAACAGCTATGAATTTATTTATTTATGTATCTGAAACTGGTGGGAGCATCATTTTCTTTGGGTAATATTATCTATCACACCTTTGCTGTGATAAACACATAAACCTTGGCAGCTCACAGGAAACTAACTGGACTGTAGGCATTTCCTCTGATACTACAGCATGCCTGAGCGTCGTCCACACCAGGAGAATTTGTCAATACAGTCAGCTTTGGACTTCCTAATATTCAGCATACCACTGTTTATTGTACACTAGAGACACAATAGGAATGAGCGGGGTCTCCGTACTGCTGGATGCTGACGTACTATTTCAAGGTCAGCAAAAACAAAATAACATGGTGTAGTGAAATCAATTCAGGAATAAATGCATTCGCCTTTGCATCCCCCTGAATGAGATACCGCTACAGCCTTCAGGACAGTCACTCCTTGTCCGACAGAAATTCATCTATGTGCGATCGTGTTCACTTACCGATGAACTCGTGCAGGAAGACGAGCGAGGCGACATAAGAAGCCAAGCTCAGGAGCTCGGCGACTATCATGAGCCAGTGCCATGTCTGAATGGTCAGGGCCACCATCAGCAGCTCAGTCAGGATGAGAGAGGTGAATGAGATGGCAACGATGTGGAGAAATTCGGACTCAAAGAGCAGCAGCGCTCCGTACATGATGATGCTCCCTGTGGAGGAAAAAAGAGGCCTCGGTGTGATTGCAGCTTAAAAATGCGATAATTTAACTCGATCCACCCCCCCCTCAGCTCATCCACAGCTTAAAATAAGCTGTTTGACATTACACTGAAACAATATGTTTTTTTTTAAAAATAATGACAGTGAAAATAATAAATATTTATGGTAATCTCATCATATAGCCATGACAATAACGGGAAGGTTGAAATAATGAAACTTCTGCTTTGATTCATAGGAAAACTGACGTGCTTACAAATTACAATCAACACTTTGTTAAATTCAACTGCTCGTCAACGTTAATATCTAATCAGTCAATCAAATGGCAGCAACTCGGTGCATTCAGGCATGCAGACATGGTCACGACAACCTGCTGAATCCAAATGGGGATGTCTGCATAACTACGGCTGCTTTGAATGTGGCACCACTGTTGGTCCCTGAAGGGCTGGTCTGAGCATTTGAGAAACTGCTGATCTGCTGGGATTTTCCCAAACAACCACCTCTAGGGTTTACAGAGAAAAGAGAAAACATCCAGCGAGCGGTAGCTTTCTAGGATAAAATGCCTCGCTGATGTCAGAGAAGAATGGCCAGACTGCTTCGAGCGACAAGCAGGGGAAGAGTAACACAAATAAGCACCGGTTACAACCAAGATATGGAGAAGAGCGTCTCGCACAACACGCTGACTTGGCATGATGTGACACTCCTGTCAGCTCAGAACAGACGCGCTTTGATACCAACTGAACTTCATTTAAATGCCACTGCCCAGCTGGGGACTGCTGCTGACCATGCCACCAGCGCACCCACTCTGCTAGATAACACACCTCGTCACAAAGCTCAAGTACTGCGAACATGGCAATCTGTTCACTGTACTCAAATGGCCCCCAAAGTCAGTAGGCCTCAATCTAATAGAGAACCTTTGCGATGTGGATGTAGAGGAATGGGAGATTCGGCAACTGTTTTATGTTGTCTTGTCAATATGGACCAAAAATCTCACACTTTTGAATCAACGTTGTAAAGTCAAGGCAAAAGGGGCTGAAAAAGTGAACCTAATAAAGTGGCCAATGTGTTTGGCTTATTACAGAGACCAAGAAAAAATAAATTAATCAAAAAATTAATTTAAAAGAGAAAAATTAGCTCATATATAAGAAAAACAAAACCAACTTTATTACCTCTTTAAAATACCATTACCTCGCTCTTCTATCTAACAGAATCGTGCCTCCTTTAACATACAAACATGAATAAGACCGAGAAAAATGATACAAACACACAGAAGTGGTTTGCAAAAAAAAAAAACCCGCCCTTACCACTGCTTGGATATACAGTGTTTCGACAGAAATAGAAAGAAAAGGTTTCGGGGTGTAGTTTAGAATGCCCGCGTAAACAGCTTTCATTGCAACGGTCCGTGTCGGAAAGTTACCTCAAGTTTTTCTTTAACAAAGTCCCTAAAGAAAAGAAAGTTAAGTGTGTGGGCTTTTCAAGAGTGATAAGTTATGAACCTAAGCAATATATCTTGTTTGTTTGACAGGGAGTGACTCATCAGTCTGCCAGGGTAGACGTCTTGTAAAGAAACAAACATTTAAACAAGCATGCGACCTGAAATACAGCTTAGATGCTCAAAAACTAATTATATTTAGGATTACTGACTCATTACCAGCAGTTTGCACAAACTCTCTCTTACCTTGATATATGCTTATTAAAACCCATATTAGGAACGTCTTAAAAGATAGCGGTCGACCCTGTGAAAAGAAGACATTGCATTCATTTTCACCGATTCGAACTTACGTGCCTGCACAGCAAACTGTTAGTGTGTGAATATTTACTGGATACCTTCAAAAGATCCTTGTATAACTCTGGGTACAGCATGGCAACCTCTGACTTAACATCTTTGTCCAACACCAGAGAGAAGACGGGGAACATGGTGTAGATAGTGGAATAGCTGAAACGGAAAATAAATCGAGTGTGATGAATACTTCCCAGATAAGATGTCACGTGTGCAAATTGGTTGAAATCTTTCATTGTAAGATTTAGCATATTTTCCCCTTTTAAACATTTCAATAGTCTTAACACAGAGGAAATGCCAGGGACACGAGGCAGCTAAATGCTCTCTTGATAAGTCATCTCCATTCAGAGCGTGTATCTCACCCGATAATCAGGAATCCTTGGTAGAGTGGGACTGAAGCAAAGTAGAAAACAGAGGAGAAAACTGCCTAAAGGAACAGAAGAAGAACAAATGAGAAAAATCTGTTATCTGCCATTTTTTCTCATTTCAACACCCAAATGTGATTCTAAGCAGTAGTGGAACACTGAGACACTGACATTTGAACTCTATGACAGAAATAACACCATATTTTCATTAAAGGAGGCCTTTTATACTCATTTTTAATCGAGTACTTTTGCATGATTCGCAGTTTAAAACAGATTTTTGAACTGTGCCCCTTCTCCCTTTTAGCCAAATTGCTTTTGATAGGCTGCCCCTCTGTTAACATAAGATTTGAACAGCAGCTATGGCTGTGCTCATAGATGTAACTATGTGAGATTTTAAGGTTAACTGCTTTCACTGACATCATACAAAACTGAGACACTGAAACTGAATATTTAGATTTCCAAGTTAGCTAAGAACATACTCTGTTCTGGTTATTCGAAACTTTGGTCATGCTTTATATAAACATCCACCAATTCTAACAACATACTTATGAAAAAAACACACAGAATAGTGTATCAGCTTTAACATTAACCTTCTGTGGGAACACAAAAATCAAAAAGTGACCACAAGGACATCATTCTAAAGCTGAACTACTGCAAATACTTGGACTAAAATGGCAAATTCTACAGTTTAAAATGATGAGAAGTCAATTAGTCAGACAGCTGCAAACTGGAGAGGTCACAGCTACAGCTGTGGTCGGTGTTATTGTGAGACATGTGGAGGGAGGCCTCCCCAAAACCCCAAAGTCCACGATACAGTGAGTCATGGGTTGCCCCTCCACCGCGGGGGCTGAAGTTGGACCGGGACATGGGAACTAGACAAACTTGTTAGGCCTGGTGGGGGCAGTTTAGAAGGGCACCACAGACAGCCTTTTCTGAGTCATCGTGCATCCCGCCCTTCCAAGACCACCCCTGAAACCTCTCCCTGCCTCTCCCCAAACTGATCCTCTCTACATTTAGATTTTAGGTGCTGTGAGTAAGAACAAAAAAACCCCCACCTCCCTGCATTAACTTTAAGGCTGCATACACTTTCGTTTCCCACTTTTTCTTTTTTAGAGATTTGCAGTGTGGTTTTGGCTACAAACAAACAGAAAAGGGCCAAACCGATTAGCTAAATTCAAACACTAAACACAGTCCTTTTGCTTGTAATCATCTCAACCTTTTTTGACATTATGAAGTAAAGAAAATGAAAGAAAAATCTCTCTAGATCACTGAAGTTTACTGTTTTAAAAGGCTAAATTTACTTCAAAAAGGACTGAAATATCTCGACATCCTGATTAACAGCACAACATGAATTTAACACAGAACAGAAAAAAGTACCCTCTCAAGTGTGTGGTGTATTACCTTAATTGCTCCAACTAAAGCCCAGTAAAGGAGTATAATGTGAAGTAGTGACAGTTTTGCAAACTAAAACAAGAAACTAACCCACAGCAACTGGAAAATACTTGTAGTCCAAAGTTATTCAGTGTGATGTTTACATGACTCATGCACACAAACCAATACGGCACTGTGTTTCTGTTAGTCTCTACCTGCATGGTGCTGATGCACAGGCTTCTGTGGATGACAAACTGGCTGAGGGCCGCAGACCTTTTGTAGCTGTTCCGCCCATGGACCATGAGGAGACGGCCTAAATGTTTAAACTGAGTCACCGAGAAGTCGGCAGCCAAAGAGGCCTGCTTTCCTTCCTGCCAAACACACAGCAGAGGAGACTGAGCACATACTGCGCAAAGACTGACCTGAAAAGCATGCTTTGAGTATTGTGAATTGATTTTTACTGAGTGAAAAATAAAACTTTTTTTTTTGTTGGGAAAAAAAACCCAGACTGAAGGTAAAATGGGCAGAAAGTCCATAATTAGCAATACTAATTCACAAAATGCACCATTGGACATAGTAAGTCTCCTGTTTAATTTGCTAAATCTCAGCTAAACATCAGAGAGGACGACAAAATCTAGCAAATATTCATGTTTGAGACGTCAGAACCAGAGGATTTTCATAGAATACCTGCAGATGTTCTGTTTTTAAACCTTTAGCTTCCGCTCTGACAAGCAGCCCAGGACTATATCACTGCAAAAACTCAAAATCTTACCAAGTATATCTGTCTTATTTCTAGTCAAAATGATCTCATTACACTTAAAATAAGATAGAAAAAGCTAAAGGGCAACATGCCAGTAAGCTAAATGAACTTGTTTCAAGACATTTATTCTTGAAACTAGAGAAAAATTAGAGATTTTTCACTTGTTTCATTGGCAGATTTTTTCACGTATTTTAAGCTAAAATATCTTGCATTAAGTGAAAAAAATCTGCCAAGTTCATTTAGCTTATTGAAATGTTGCCCTTTAGCTTTTTGTATCTTATTTTAAGTGTAATGAGATCATTTTGACTAGAAATAAGACAGATATACTTGGTAAGATTTTGAGTTTTTGCAGTGTAATTGTGTAGTCTGTGTAGCTTTCCACCTTTTATTTGCACATCATGAAAATTTATTTAAGACGCCAAGTCCGTCCTGTGAGCGCACCGTCTTCCTTCCAAAATCGAAATGGTTTTTCAGCTTTTTAGGCATGTTAGTCTGAATAAGTTTTTTCGATGCAGTATGCATGAAATGAGAGAGTTAAGATGTGGCAATGATGCCCCTATCCCAAAGATTGTTGGTTGTTGGGATAGGGGCATCATTGCCACATCTTAACTCTCTCATTTCGTGCATACAGAATGGTGCAGAATGGTGGTACTGTGATAAGTGACTATTCCTCATAGCAAAAGGTTTCTGTGTTCGAGCTTGCTGTTATTTGTTTTCATGTTCTCTTTGTGCCCGCATGGACTCTCCCCTATAATTCAAAGTTGAGCATGTTAGCTTAGATCGGTGGTTCTCACTGCAGGAAGGGCAAAGATGCTATGCTAAAAAAAAAAAATGGAGAAAAAGTTGTAGGCCTGAGGACTGCACTGTGAACTTTTTTTCAGTTTGGACATAGCAGAAGAAAAACCTGAGAATCTACATCGCTGTCGATGTGAGTATGCTCGGTTGCCTCTGATAGCCTGTTATCCTTTCCAAGTGATACCCAGCCTCTCACCCCAATATCAGCTGGGCCAGGCTTCAGCTGTGTCAAACCTTATATGGATAAGCAGTTAAGAAAAACGATGGAGGATGAATATAAGTAGATAGCAGAAAAGATCAGTAATGTACATCAGCTACTGCATCTTTTAGTTTGTTTCTCTTCAAAATAAACATAAAATTTACAGTCAACTATTGCGCAGTTTTAAAATTTTAAGTTCAGCTGTATTAAACTCCATATTTTTAACTTTTAACTTAGAGTAAAGACTAAAACCATGAGCACTGCTGTCGGTAATATCCCTGTTGCCATAAATTTAAGGATCCATGTCTGAGCATGCTTACCAACTTGACAGGCAACTTTCAGAAAGAACAATGAGAAGCAGAAGAGACGGGCTGATGAGAGATTCTTACTTTCATGATAAATATACAGTACAAAGCACAAAGCATCCTGTCATTTTGTTTCCTCTAGTCACACAATAGATCCCCGTAAAGAGGAATCATCTGTGTGCATGTCCTTTTACAACTCTCTGAATGTGAGACAGATCTTGACAGGAAACAGAAAGCAAAAATCTGTGCGAGTGGCACGTCAATGTGAAGTGATGAGATGGAGAGAGTCTTACTTTCCCCTCCACTCCCACGCCACAGTCCGCTTCCTGGATCATGCTGACATCGTTTCCTCCATCCCCTAAGAGAAAACAAAAGCCATAGAGGTGTCAGGATTCACATCAGTGACTCACCGATGCAAACTGCTAGTGAAAGTATTAAGTGCATGTTCACAAGACACTCCCTTAATTTGGCCTGATTAAGCGATCCATGCCACAATCCTAGAAATGAAGAGAAACGACCTCCCTAAACTTTGCCAGACAAAACACGAAGATAGATGTGAATTTACAAAATACCAGGCTGCAGTCGAGAATAATGCATATATCTATCTATTTACTTCCATATCTATAGATATATTTTTTCATTATTACAAAAGCACAACAAATTTTTAAAGATTGAATACACTTTTAAACTAAAACAAACAACAACAACAAAGAAAACAGTGCAAAGAAAAACTTTAAACAAACCAAAAAAACAAAAACAACCTGCTGTCCCAGTTTACATTTTCCACTCACCTACTGCACAGGTGAGTTTTCCTGTGCGCTCTTGCAACAGTCGGACTATCTGAGCCTTCTGAGTGGGGGTGCATCGGCAGCAAACCACAGCGGGACACTGGCACGCAAGCTCCATGAACTCATATTCATAATACTTCAGACAAACCTGCGAGAAAACCAGCAGAAGGGACAGATAAAACACTAAGGCACCCACATTTAACTGCTCTCAGCTGTGGCGCTCGAATACCTCGACTCAACTTACAGTTTAGCTCCCATTGTGCCTGAGATAGTGACTCTAACCACAGACACCACTTCCAGAGTGATATATTGTGCACGCTTCATGCAGAATATATGTCAAAGTTTCATAAGGAGATATAAGTTAATGGGATGTGGGTTAGACAGTCTGAGTGGCACACTTACCTCAAGCGAGTCCCCCGATATCACCAGAGCGCAGTCATGCTTTCTCCTGAAAGCGTTGAGCTCCAGGTGGGCTTCCCCTCGTGTTGTCACCTATACCAAACGCAACCACATTCTTAAATGCACTTGTATGCCCCAACAAAACACTCTACTGTAGAATTATCACAGGGGAAGATCTGCCAGGCTTTGCATGTTTGTCTCTCTGTTATCAGCCAGAAGAAGGGAAGCCTGTCTCACTCCAACTGCAGCACTGACAAATACTAGAGCAACCAAACGCCTAGTAGACATTCAACCAGCTAAACACACTAGAATACACTCAAATGTTTCATTTATTAAGCAGCTACTAAATAGCAAGTATAATTTGCCATATAGGTTCCTGTCTCTACTTGGAACCTTGTGTTTGATATAAAATTGTAGTGATGATTAAATGTTTCTGTGGAGCCTACAGGTGGATATTAGGTTGATGCAGGGGATGAAATAGCAGGTAACAGCAGGATGAGCCTGAAACTTCACTCAGTTTAATGCCTAATGTTTCCAACCAGTCAAGGTCCACTTTATATCCACGCCTGTCCATGCTTATAAAACATCTTTAGTTAAGATTTTTAATTGAGAATACCGGAGACACAAATTTAGCATCTGACTAAATGTGAAATATTGATATACTGAATAACTGCAATGTTTTTTTTTTGTTTTTCTTTGCAGAACGAGATGATATCACATTGAAAAGGTGAGATGAAAAGGGCACAAAGACATAGGCATTCAGTCAAACAATCAACTAAAAGACACCACACAGACTGAAAGTGCAAGTGTATAAACTTTTACCATAAGTAGATTGTGAATTCTTAAGTTTAGGCAAGGATTATAGACTCAATTTTGATCTTTTACCTCAAGTAAAGCCATTACCCTACATGTTTGTGCCACACGTAATGACTCAGAACATTACATCAAAGTAACCTTGACCTTTTCCCACGAAAAAATAATTTTCTTTGCATCCAAGTGAGTATATTTCAATCAAATCCACCAAAGGTATAAAAAGCTATTGCACTTATAAGAAAGGGAGTGAAAGACGATCTGAAAAAAGAAGTAACTGAGTCCACAGGCGCAGGCAAGGGTGGTGCAAAAACCTTAAAATTTTAATATTAGTTTAGCCCTTCACAAAACCTACACTGGTAAATGACTGAACTGAAAGTCCACCAGATCATTCAGATTTAAAAGTAAAATTATTGTCCTATTAGCTGAGCACTGTGTGCATGTATTGGGACAAAAAGCCATAAGGTATCTTCACCCTATTGTAAAAATGTTTGTAAACTTACCACAGAGGAGGTTAAAATGAAAATTATTCATATGCAAATTAATCAGGGTTTGTCGTTACATTTGCACACAACTAGGCTGTGGTGTATTGTTGATGTATTACAATGCAAATATTAAAAAGGGTGTGTATAAGGAAAAACGGAAAGGGGAAACGGGATAATATCCTGCATTAAAAAAAAATTAAAAAATAAACTGAATTTCTGAGCAGTTGTGTCAGGTTCAAATATAGACTCAAAGTCTCCAAAAATTCAGCACTGACAAGGCATGGTGTTAATCTGTCAACAAAAGCTACGCTCTGGAATGAATATCCTTCAACCACTGACAATTCATACGTCAGTCCAGTTCAGGCCATTGGTGGCCACCAGGAAACTAATCCAGATGTATGTGTAGCAGGCCCAGTCAGCACACCCCCGTCCACTGGGACAGAGGTTTTTAAGCACTGCCAACCATTGTTATTCTCTTCCAGTAACCACACTTGTACGCAAGTTCTAACCTTCCTATATGGCAGACGCTCCTTCTGCTCTGGCACGGATCCAGAGGTGAAGGCAGAAGGGGACTATCAAAGCAGCTACAGTGCCTGAAACCTGCAAAACAAATTAGGAAGTGAGCCCTCTGCATGTTCCCTCTGGGAGTGGTTCAGCTGGTTTCTCCTCTGTTTGAGCGAAGGGCTGTTTGTTCTCTTTGACAGTGGCTTGGATGCTTTCACTGGTGGGAGGTGATTTATTCAGCTGTGGATGCTGGCTCGGGCTGCATGCGTAGTTGTGCTGGGCTGTATGACCACTAGCTAATGGGCCTTGGTCACAGAGACTGGATGCCCGTGGGTTGACAGATTCAAGAAACTGTCGGTGCAGCTTTGAACTGACATCAGCTCTGGAGTAAAATCAACGATTACCCACTAGATATGTGAAAGACGGGTCTGTTTCCTGGACTTACTGGTCTGAAGATATGAATGTCCTGGTTGCGGGTGATCAGATGGGCGTTCTTAGCAGTGCACGTGGCCGTTTCAAGCTTGTCTCCGGTCAGCATCCAAACCTACACAGAAAACAGAGACAGAAATCCCACTCCACTGTCTGTAAACCCAGAGATAGGACTTTGAGACTAATCATCTTGATTATGAGAGCCTGTGAAGAATCCTCCACACGCTTTTAATGCAAAACCCGTGGAGCAAATTCACCATCACAAACAGTGTTCGTTTAGTTCTTGTGCTTCAGACAAAAAAATAACGCAAGTCATCACACAAACTGGCATTCACAGCATCCAAATTCTTTCTCGTTAGTGTTTTGGTTCTTGCATATGATTATATAAGAGAATGGACATCGCTGATTCATCAGTATCACAAAAAAAAAAAGTTCTTGGGGGGGGTTTATCCTCACATCTTGACATTTCTGACTCCACCCAAACGCAGCTGAGTTGAATTTAAAAATTTTTTTTTAAATTACATGAGTGGTAACGATTAAAACACAATGTTCTGTTCTTGTGGTTTATTTATTAAACACGCGTTATTTTTTTTTTTTATTGGATCACATTACAGAAGAAGCTGACTACATGTTCAGTAGTTTGTCAAGATGGAAAACTGCACGGCCGCTGATTTTTAACATTTTTTTAAAATGCCCAAAGAAACCCAAAGAAATCTGCCTTTATTTCCGTCTGCTGTGCTAAAGCAGAGGATGGAAAACAGGCTAACAGGTAAGACTGTAAGGTGAATCCTTATCATGTTTATTGGCATGGCCAGAAACTGAGATTTAAGATTAAGATTTAAACTCTTGGTTTAAGTGCCTCCTGTTAACCTTTTGTCATGAGACATCTGAGTGCTTTAGTGCCTCAGATGAGCATAGTGGGAAAGAGCATCCTTTTCAAAGCCTGAATTCAACATCTAATATCATCAGCAAATAACTAAAGTTTCAGTTTTAAAGTTTAAGCGAAGGAATAAATGAAGGTTGTATTGAGATACAGCCAATATAAAAAAACATGTGCTTGTCTTCTTGCTATGTTTTCCTTCCTAGTTTGTTACTTCTGTGCACTGGAAGGCCATCTACCCACTCCACTCCACCCCACAGACCTTGATGCCTGCGTTGCGGAGGATCTCCAGAGTGGGCCTGACATCAGTCTGGAGCTGGTCCTCCACCCCGGTCAGACACAACAGCTCCATCTCCATCTCAAGACTCTCAATCACCGTGGCGACCTTCAGAGAGCGGTCATGGACGCTGAGCTTGGCCTGCACATACCGCGCCTGGAGAGTAGTAGTGGGCGGATCAGAAAGTTTAAATACTGCGAAATCACTGCAAGAAGTGAAAGAGCCACGAATAAAAGAAGAAAATAGGAATGTGGCTGTCAGCCACGAGAGCCAAGAAAAACAAATAAACAAGGAATAGAGGGAGGAATACCTCGTGCATTGCATACACAAGCCCAAGTTTGCAGTCTATAAATATATACCATCCTAAATGCACTGACACTTTGAATAAAAAAGTCTGTGTATAAATGTAAATTTTCAAGCATTTCTGAAAGCTACAAACATAGCTTTGTTAAACAAAATAGCTACACATACAGCAACTGTACATACAGTAACTGTACATACAGTAACTGTACATACAGCACACAGGACAGACATAATCGATCAGTTAACGCCCATCTTTAGCATTTCGGCTCAAGAGCAATTTGTGAGTGAGATAAAGCAAAAACAATCTGAGTGTGACTCATACAGGAACATAAACTCTGTGTGACTCAGCTGGTGACTCACTGCTGCCCACCAGCTCTGCTCACTCAATTATACACTTCAGTAATAGGCCTGGGGCTAACAACTGTAGGGGAGACAGCCATGCCCTGCTCAAACAATGAGGGGGGGTCTGGTGTATGTGAGA
>VUQR01026355.1:103550-117282 GCA_015108515.1 Hemichromis elongatus | reverse complement strand
AAAAAAAATGTTTAAGGGGGAAAAAAAAAAAGAAAAAAAAAAAAAAAAAAAAAAAAAAAAAAAAAGGGAACTCAGAGGGGGCTAAGTGCGATGGTTTGAGGAGCACATTAAGGAAATCCGTATTTACATGGCAGGAAATGGATCGAGTCGGAATCCGCAGCCCTCTTCCTGACGTTCAAAACAATTCATACCGATCAAGGGCATAAAGTGTGGAACGCAATTCTGTGAGACTCTCCCTATTCAAGAAATACAGACACTCTGTAACGGCCTTGAGTAAAATCAAAAACGTACGCATCATACAGGCAGAAATCTGCTCCCCTGTTTTTCTCTCGGTCTTAAGTTTGGGTAGAATAACTACATTTTAAACATTTCAGACTGAAAAGTATCAAAAATAAGAGTTCAGCTTTATATATTTATATGCATCATCTAATGAATAATGAAGGTCTACCGACACTTTCAACTTCAGCACTTTGATATGAAAACAGTCTTTTAAGACTCATCATTTGTGTACGAATCAAAGTGAGGTAAGGACACAATATGACAGTGTTCTGTTGACATATTCCGATTTAAGAAAAGGATGATAATCATGTGCATATCATTTCACGGCTTTTATAAAACAGAACATTCTTGTACTGGATACCTCATCTGGGCTGGATGCCTGGTAGACTCTGCAAGTGTCTTCATAGTGCTGCTCGGCCTCGGCCTGGTCCGTCACGCCGTTGGACTCGTACACGGGTGTCACGTTGTGCACCAGGGCGATGGCCTTCACGGCCTCGTGAACTCTACTGCTGATGGTTTTTCGAACCTTAGTGGCCGCTGGAGCCCTGGAGGCTGGAAGGTCATGGGTGGGCTGAAGGGAATGAGACAAGCGACTGTTAGTGCAGGAAGAACAAAGAAGCTAAAGGTTTTAACAGACTCCTCTCGTGTGAGTCTTTCACTGTTGTCAGCTGTAAAGAGAGGGGAAGCATTCTAACCAACAGAGCTAATTATCAGTACTGTCAACTTAAAAAAAAAAAAGCTGCATTAACACTTGAAATGCTTCACAGACTGAGGAACTAGCTTCTTCATTTCAACAGTTTCCATTATCGCTGTTAGTGGCCTGAAAACATAACCAGATGTGTAGAGTAAATATGAACTATTTGCTTCTCTATTGTGAATTTGCTATTTTTAGAAGGCTGCATGTTCTCAGGGTTAATGATGGTGTCATTAAAGGAGTCCGGTCAGTGCTTCGCTTGTGGGCTAATCCTGTTTCCTGCTCTACTAACCTCTGGTGTCAAGAGGGATAAAGAATGTCATTTGAGGTCAGGAAGCATTCAACTGAACAATAATCACAAACGAATACATTTTGTAATTTTAAAATATCCTTTCGAGAGATCTCCTCTTCTGAGTTGTTTGCTCATTTTTAGTCACTTTTTCTTCTTAACAGACACACAACATCGCACAGCCGCGTACACGTTTTCACCTGTGTGTAGGCACTGAACACGTGGCTCTGTACTTCATCCATAGAGTCCATCCCATACGCCACAGTCCCAAGATGGAGCCGTCTGAACACCATTTCATTTTGGGTAAGAGTTCCTGTTGAAAGTTACATTTCAGGCATTTAAACAGTAAAAGTCAGCAAGGTTGACAGGCCCTATGGCCCTATTGTAAAGATTAAATTATCCAGCTAACAAACAACAATCAAAGTTACCTGTAACGGCCACATATGGTGACCAGAAAAAAAAAAAAAAATGCCAGAAGCATTTGACACTACACGCAACCTCTGTATCCTCACACTTACTTTAAAAGCATTTTCTGCCAGTATATCAAAAAGACTTCAGGGGTCTGCACGTACATTAGTGTGACCTGCAGACCCCGCTGGCCTTATCGCTCTCTGGATGTGGAAATGGCCGATCATTTTATTAGGCATGAGGGCTGTAAATCTGACGAGCAACACCTCCTGCCTGAGGAAGTTCACTGGTGGAGGTGTTATGCTCTAAAGGTGTGTATAGATGAGAGACTTTGATTTTTTATGATTTAAAGGTCCTATAAGTAGCTGGTCTCAGGGAGCAAGAAACCCACCGCATAGCAACGCCGCAGGGTAGGAAACAACTAAGCTCCGTCTTACAGAATACCTCCTAGGAAAATCCTCACCGCTTTATCTTCTCGTGTTACTGCTCAACTAGGTCAACAAAAAAAACCCAAAAACAGTATGCAGAGTTACCCGTTTTGTCGGTCAGCAGGTAGGAGATCCGTCCGAGCTGTTCAGGTATGGTGCTTGCCCTCACCACCGTCCCAGGGATCTTCGAGTCTTTCTTAATCATCCAACTGAAAACCATCTTTCCCATATCCAGATTTACACGCAAACTGCATTAGGTAAAACAAGGAAGCATGCCATTTTTCATTCCTCACGTGTAAATATAACATAGCAACGCAGATGCCATTACGAAAGAGAGTTAAGTCGGACCTAATGGGCACAATGTGGGAGAAGAGCAGCAGGAAGCGAAAGATTTGCAGGTACCAACGGCCGGCGAAGTGCTGGAGGGCCACCATGACCAGTGACACCACAACCAGGGCTCCAAACAGGATTTTAGTCAAACAGTTCACCTCTAGGTCAAACAAACCCACCTATAAGAGAAACAAACATCGAGCTCTACTTACTGGAAATATAAAAGATCTGTGTCCGGACAAAACGCAAATGTCAATAAGTGAATGGACAAATTCGTTTATTTTAATAATGAAGTTAAACCCATCACGTGTATATTGTATCAAAATACATGAACTAAGAAAAACACCTTTACGCAATTAAACGATCAGACTTCTGTCTTCAAGCTCTGGTCCACACTACTGTACCTTGTGCCTCGGGTTGGAGGTGTTCATGACACTGCGCAGTTCCTTGCCTGTGTAAATCACGACCCCCACCACTGTGCCTGGAGTAAGTGAGGCAGAGGGGAGAAAAAAAAAAAAAACACAGCCTCAGGGCAATATAGTAAAGGTACAACATAAAACACAGCATGTCAGGAAGATGTTTTCCAGACTTATAATCTTGACATGAATAGATTTTCCCAAATGAAGAATGACATTTTGAATGGAGGACGCAGATTTCTAATTGCTTAATGAACAACACATGCTTGCGCCGGTTAAAGTGGATTCACTCTCCCACAGAAGAAGCACGCTTTCTTTACGATTATGGTTAGCGGTGCCTCTGCTTTTTAAAAAAGGGGCTACCGCGTTGGGCTTTTTTCCAGTGTGTACATTTGATTAGCTACACCATCTAATCAACAGCTACGAAGGATCAGTGCTTTAGGGAGTACTTGGATATTAACAGCTTTATAGATGCGCCACCAGTCGGATATTTACCAGAGGCAATAACGGTGCTCGCCCACAGGGTGTTTTCAATGCTGAGGCTTTCATTAACTGGTGGGTCTCCATCTTCCTGTAACAGTTGATACAACAGACATACAGAATGATTACTAAGGACAGGCATCAGCTAGTCCCTGCTTCTCCTAATTGATCCACAGATAACAATCGGTTTTATCATTTAATGTTTTAGAATAACTATCTAGCGCTAGGAAGTTAAATTTGGACTCTTGTTGGGGTGTGCTATATGTTAAGAGTTTAGCAGGATTTGAACTTTTTTATCCATGTAGCTGGGTGATTGTTGCAGGGGGGGGCCTCATCCACTTTAGGTTTTTAAGTCTGATCTAATGTCTATTCATGTATTTACCAAATTCAGAGTTGCTATAACTGGAGCCTAATCCAGCTATCACTGGGCGACAGGTGAGGTACAACCTGGTCACTGGTGTGTCACAGACTCCTGATCACAACTACTGAAGTGTCACTTTCACAGTTTTTATAGTTGAAACCAATAAGTTGTATTCTCTATGTAACAAAGACAACGATTGAAAGCATAAACACACTTCAATGACCATCTCTCTCTCTGCATGCTCTACCTTCTGTTGAGGGGTGTTTAACAACACGAATATCACTGTACTCGGTTCAGACTTGCGTGTGCTGCAAAGTCGAGCACGGTTTCTGTTACAGCTCTAACATAAAAGTGACAAAGACTCGGACGTTAGAGATAAGATCAACGCGTCTGAAGGGAGATTAGGGCTCGGCGTAACAATGTAACCACTGACCCTGGTAAAGGTTCCGATAAAGTTGTGGATATCAATGTTTGGCTCTTCTGCATACACGTATGATCTGATTTGGAGAAGGTCCTGCGAGAGATTAGACAATATGGATTAAAATCACCTGAAGAAGAAAAGAAAAAAGGCTTTACGAGTCCTACGCGGTGCAGAAAATTGTACATGCAACAAATATTAATTAATTTAATTTTTAGATCATCTACTTAAAACTTCACATGTAGTGGCTAAATAAAACACGTGTTTCTCTCTGTTCAAATTACTCCTGTATTTATTGGTTGTTATAAAAAAAAAAAAAAGAGAGAGAGAGAGAGAAACAGCAAAAACATTTAGTTTCCAATCGAATCATTACTGCCAGCCTCCATCTACAGTTTACGACTCACGGCAGCAGTTGGTAGTCTCTGCGTGCAGGCCACTGGGAGGCGTAGTTTCCAGTCCGTCTCTCCATCAAGCTGGTCAGTCCGCAGGAAACAGGAGCCTGGAAACGAGAGGACAAGAGCTGCTACTGATGCCATATGAAGACAGTCACCTCTAGGGGGCAACAACAGAAAGGCTTTTATTTCAAAGAAGGAAACTCATAAGCTCAATCATTGATCACTTCACTGCCTATAACAGATTATCATCATATTGTCATCTTTACTAAAAAAGAAAGTCCATGTTTTAAGTTACTGGTATGTATATATTTATTTTAACATGGGGTCACAGATGAACATGGACTACTGGGAACAGGACTGAGCAATTTACTGCTGTTGGGATAGAAGTGGAAGCCCCCCCCCACTGGCCAGCATGAGTCATCCTGCCCAAAACTCTAAATCCTATCCTAGGCCCTTCATAATTGACCTAATGGCCTCCACATGGAATGGGAGATAACCGAGCACTATTTCCAGTAAAACAAAGTTGATGTTTTTCTTCCCCCCCAACAGGAAGACGCAACAACAACAAGCATCCAGCGTTTCTTTCTTAGTCACATTTGGATTTCTAGGCTATAAATAAAACAGCAGCAGCTTGTGCATTTCAATTTAAACTGCCTTAGTCCATGTTTGGTGTCATCTCTCATCCATATTTGATTATTCAGATGAGGGATCTTCCCCTCTTGTCTTCTTTTTGTTCTTTGCATTTGATTTTTTTTTTTTTTGTGTGTCCCTTGATTTTCCTTTTCATTATCCTCTCATTTGAAAAACAAAATTAGTCAGAGACGAAGATGAAAATCAAAAAAAATGTTTTGTCTATGTGGCCGTGGCAACTCGCCACCATAACTCTGAGTGATAACTTAGCAGTGGTCACGGTTACGATTTATACAATGTAGGACTTCCTGTCGCAGCTCAGGGCTAATCCCTGCACCTCAGCGCCTTTTTTAAACAACTCATTTCCCCAGCCAGCCTGTTGTGGATGTATGGATGAATGACCGGCAGATGTTTACCATTTCTTTCAGAGGTCCTTAGAAAGATCATGTCAGCAGGAACACGCTGGTTCTACAAAGAAAGGCAGAAAGAAAAAAAAAATGACGTGAACCTTACTTCCTGATCCTATATTTCCTTCTCCCTCCTTATGCTCTTGTGACTTTTTTCCCCACTTCATGTGCCACATTACCAACAGTCAGTCAGTCAAAATATTAAGCCCCTCAACAAATCATTCTGTCATGGCCCTAAAAGGACCCAAGCCGGCCTTTACACTCAGCCTGACCTGGCCATTTCACTCAAGACATTACACATTAAATTCACCTGACCGCTAACTGTTTAGATGAGTTCACGTGATAACTAGTAGTTTAACAAAGCGAGTCGCACGGCTTTACAAACCGAGATTTATTTGAAAACTTTTGCCACCGCCTCCCTCGATGTCTTTGTGAATTGTAACCCAGATGACTCGGAATCACTCGGTCATATTAGCAAACTGTGTAGGACAACATGTGTGACCTTTCCTTCAACTGCACTTAATGAGTGATTCGGAGAGAAGCCCTCCGCTGGAAACTGAAGACAGAACACGCTTCTCACGTTTCACGTACAAAGACCTCAGGCGCTCCGGTCCGCCCGCGAGGGGAGCAACACAGCAGATCCAAAAACTCACACACGTCACAAACTACAAACTATAAATGAAATCTCGGGATAAAAAATAAAGCGCTCGATTGAATTGAATTTGTATTTCGGATCTAATTAAAAGGCGTTTCGTGTTCACATCTGCCGCGCGCGCATCGAGTTTGACAGGCTGACGCTCGGCATTGATCACAAGATTACAAAATCTTTACTAACTCTTTTCACCTCAGTCACCGGCGGAGCACAGAAGATTAACAACCCCCTCATTACTAGCTGTCATATAAACGGTAACTTGACAGGTCTAAAAAAGCAAAACTATCCACAGATGTGGATGAAAAAAAACAAAAAAAACTTCAACAAACCTTTTCCACAATTATTAGATCGCCGACTTGAATGCCGCTGCTTTTAACCTTCACAGTGCCTGAAAAACAGAACAAAAACATAAAGTTAAGCGTTTGGCAAGTTTGAATGTTAATTAAAGTCTCACATAGACGCAGCTTTTTTTTAATGCGAGTCGTTTAGTTAAGAATTTAAATGGAATCTAGACCACCCAACATTCAGATTTTCGTCTTAAAAGTCTCCCTAATTATAAAGTAGTGAAAGAACGTGGTATTTTTCCAGCAAATATGTCTTCACAAAACCCAGACCTCTGGGCGAATTGCATGGCTCACTAGTCACCTGAGTGAATCTGGGAAAGTAAGTCTCCATGAAGATTTGAAAGAATGCCGGGGGAGTTGAGCCTTTTCTTTCATTCCACTCGGAATGAACGGCAAAATTGTTTGGAAGAGATCACCGACCCTTGAACTCTGCCGTGACCTCTGAGCTTTGCATATGTAAGACATTAAAGCACATTAATATCGCTATGCATTGGGGTTCGTGGAACTTGGCTCTGCAAATGCATTTACATTTAACACGCGCGCGCAAAAAAAGATCTACTCGGTGACACTTCACACCGCAGCTTTTAGCAGAAAAGCATGAAGTGATGAAAGGTTTTTAGAAGCTTTTGATTGATGTCAAATATCATATAGCAATATCTCGTGCACGTGTATTTATAAACATACAATTTAAAGGAGATTTTAAAAACCAACTGCAACCAGTACACCGACAACACAAAGTTTCTATAAACCACAAAATATGCAGAGGGGCTGCTATCATGGAGGCAACCAGTCATTGTGTTTATGGGTAAAACAAGCTGCCACATCAAAGAGGCAAAGTGATGGAAACCACAAGAGGTCCCATGCTTTTTATTGCTGGTAGCACTTTATACCAAGGCCTCTTATGTACACTTTTACATCTCTGCTTTGAATTACCCACCCATTTCCCTTAGCCCCAATAAGTTTTAACAGGACCAACCTCCTACAGTTAATACACATGTTTGGTAAGAAAACAAATATGCAACACAGAAATCGGCGCAGGCAAAACCTGCAAATGTTGCTTAAGCTTCCAGTTCTTACCTCTCGTTGAAAGCTTGCTGTAAATCTGAGAGTTCACTTCTTTGTCTCGAAGGTAGCACCTTATTTCTTCTATCGCCTCTCGCATGATGGTAATGATCAAAACGAGACCCTGGAGAGCGACAAGTCACAGTGAAAAAGTAACTAATAAAGTTTATGTGAGTGCTACAGCAGTGGAAGTGAAAAGAAATATATAATCCTTAATTTTCAGCAAAAGTACATTTTTTAAAAAAAAGTACTGAAGAGGAACACAAATAATGGAAAAATGCCGCTGATTGACTTTAATGATTAACAGTAAGTGAAATGCCACATACCAAGGGGACCCAGTAGGTGTAGAGAGCACCTAAGCGTAACTCCTCGACAAATTGAGAGCAGGCCAAAAGCAAAAAGTACAGGTTGAAGAAGTACTTGAACTGATTGAACAGCACCTGAGAACAAAAACACAAAGGATCGAGAGGGAAATATTCACAATTTCCCAAAGCAACGTGCATATGGAGGCTTTTATACAAAGTATATGAGATTTTGAGTTTTAGACTTTCCCACAAAGAATAATAACCAGGACTTTGATAAACAGAATTCCAACTATTATTTTAAGTGGAGTTTAGAGGCTCCATAGTGTACAAACACATTTTCCTAGCAAACAAAAATTCCCTAGTTGGATCCCAGGAGGGGATACAAATCCCCTGGGGGCTGCGCTAGGAAGGGCATCTAAGTGTAAAAATCTGCTAAAATGCTGCTCAGATATGAGAACCTCTTGTAAATAAGGGAGTAGATGAAAGTAGCTTTCATATTAAGCAGGGTTTAATTTACTCAAGAATAACATGTGCTGCTTTTTACCAGAAAAAGAAACAAAAAACAAACAAAAAAAACAGCAAAATGCTCACTCACTGCCACAACCATACATCACCCCAAAAGGCTACTTTCCCGCTCGACAGTATGTGACTTAATAGAGAATTAATATGTTGTCTGATCATCAATGAAAATGAATTTGAGTATGACTAAAGGATTTTTTTTTATTGTGGTTTCTTTCCTTTTTCTTTAATTTTGTGTAACAAGTATCATATGTCATTAAAACCAAAACGGTTTTCAGTGCAGTTCCTCTAATGACCACTTGAGGTTGGCTACAAAAGTGAGTCAATTCCTAAAGACTGCCATATCTTTCCCTCCATAACAAACATGTGGTGAGTGAATTCTTTAATAACACGTCCATATTGGATGCTGGTAAGGCTTAAAATCCCAGCTATGGATTCTCTGATTGTCAAGTGTGCCCACACAAGTGGCTATAGCTGATTGCTTGGAGTCATCTCAGCTAATTCACCGAACTGAACCTCTCCTCCATTTTTAACAGGATTTCCTGGCAAATACTACGGGCTGCTTTGTCATACAGCTTATCCACTAAGTTTGTGATTCGGCTTTGTTGAGAGATATCCTCGTATTTAATCGCTCTTTTACTTTTATAAATCATCAGGTATCTGCATCTCTACCCTTTTAACCATACAGTTTACCAAAGCAACACTTAGCACTCCACCCTCTCGTGCAAACATGATGATTTTTAGCCTTTGCAAAACACAATGGGCGCATCTAAAACACTAAAAAATAAGGCCTCAAAATGTGGAGTCGCCACCAATTAGATCCATCTTTTCTTATCACTGACGCGCAGCACCAAGCAGGACATAGTTCTGCCTAACGGAAACGCTCTCATGGTTGAGATGACGATGCAATCTGAGTATACCAAGGCATAGGAAGACCACTAGCTATGAGTTCGCTGGCCTATTATCTTCAGTAGTCTTCCGTTGCCACAAATTGGCACAATCAGACATCACCTGGATCTTTTCCACATAGCTGGCAAGTTAAAAAGCGTTTGACTATTTGTGTCATTACACGAATATTACCTCTGTCAGAGAATGTCTAGAGCATTCTAGAGGGGCAGTAGAAAGAGCTAAAGGATGACATTTTAGAAAATGCAATGACACGGGGGGGGGTTGCAATATTCTGAAAAAATAGCACCTTAACTGGCAACACGATGTTGCAGCAAATCTGGCAGCATCTATAGGTGTATAATTTCACAGCTCATGTAAGCATCTCACGCACCCTTACTAAAGAAGTCCACTGTTCAGTTAGATGTACAAATCTTTTCATGAACCAATAGATATGGAGCCATGTGCAAACACATATGGTTACTATTCGTAAGCTAGCGTCGGTCTAAAATTCAACACACGCACTACAGCTTTGCTCGGTTTCATTACCATCAGCGTGTGAGATTACTACCAGAAAAAAAAACTTTTCCGCTTTAGGTCAAAAACTGCTAGCGAGTGCACGAGCAACAAATATGTTTTAAATATGATCTAGAGAAAAGAAGTTCTTCACATGAAGCAAAGTAAATAAAAAGCATCTTGATTTGCAATGCAAAAAGGCTTTGCTCTTGTCTTTTGCTTTACAAACAAATCTGAGCTACTTTCAACGTCTGACTCCATAAGCAAAAATAAGATCTTAAGACAACTGAATGCCTGGAAAACAAATGCATATGTAAATAAGTTAGGGAAAATACAAAAATCAAAGGCACATAGCTCAGTAACTGCCTTCCATGCAATATCCAACCAAAGTCACATCTGTCACGCAATATCAAGAAAGTGCTTGTATAAGACCTGGTGCCTTACAGGCGTTGGCCGGCGTGTAGCTGAAGCTGTAAAGCATCTCTCATTCACTCTAATACGCGACATTGTACTGTTTAAAAATCTCTTTATACTACTTAGATTCACAAAACAAGCCCGTCCTGCAAATCAGGGCTAAGACGGCACAAATAGTGCATCTCTCACGTGTGTCATCTAACGTTTAGGGTTAGGTTTAGTGTAAGCATAAAGACAGACTACAGCATTCTTATTGGAAACTAAAGAACTAAAAAAAAAAAACACTTGTCGTTCACAAGGACCTGTCAGTGTTTCATCTAGACATGAAACAAAACTAAATATCCTCGCAGTTGGTTGTGGTGGATGAACCCAGATCACAGTTTTTATTACTACTATCGTTTTTTAACCAATACTAAAAAAATAACTAATAGCTGCAGGCTAACCAAGACAAACCAAACTCTGAAGCAGGATGATTTAAAATGAGCATCAGTGCCTCGGTTGCTTATATTACAAGCAACCAACAGGGAGGATTTAAAAAAAAAAAAAAAAAAGATAATTGAGACGGACATATCCTATGATTCTCTGAAAACGGACAGTGAATCGTGACCAGGAGGCGGACGACGGTTTCAGGGGGGGTTAAACAAAGGGCAGGTGAAGTGGTGACCTTTGACTGGCACTAACCCCAGGCAGGAAGGTGAAGAAGTTGTACTTCTGGTTGTTAATGACATTCCTGGGGTACCTCTGCTCCCTTTTTTCTGGGTGGCCGAGCCACACGGTGCGGGGACGGAAGTCGCCCATGCCACAGCATCTCGACCACGGACAGCACCTGTGAGGAGGAGATGGAAGGCACAGGTAATTGTTTAGCACTTCGCATTTAATCCTAGTGTTGTGTGACAAAAAGACAATTAATACTTGGCAGTTATTTGAATTCGCTCTCCAAACAGAGAGCTGCGCGGAGGTAACCCCTAATGAATTTCCTCTCACATCTTCTTGTTAATGTGTTGCTTATTGTAGCCAAATCCCACAGAGCACACTGCACTGAGCTACAGACCCATGACCGAAGGTGTCTGGAAAGATCATGCCTCGAAAAATAAATATTAACTTTATCTTGGAAAAGCTGGTCACTCCCTTCAGACTAAGAAAACAAAGCATTTCATAAAACCAACGAACAGCTCAGTGGCTTTGGGATTAATAATTGAACCTAACTGTAAACAATATATTTGACTTTTATGGCAGATGACTCAAGTCTTAGATGCCAACAATATCCTGTCTGCCAGGCCTGACAAATTAAAAGAAAAACATCGCATGGACTGCAGCGATGATTCAACAACCCTGCAATGATGAAATTTACGTCACTTGGAACCAAGCGGACCCCCTCACACTCGCAGACATAGAAAGAATAAACATGGAGAGCATAACACAGGCCATTAATCTGACTTTGGTGCAAAGGCAATCCAAACCCACCCATCCAGACATTTAAATCGTCTTTGGTGTGAAATACTGTGTTTCCTAATTAACTGTTTAGAGTAAAATCAGGCATATATAATGAGTAGTCATTATGCTAACCTGTGAAAAGTAGCAAAAACACCCAAGCTGACATATTCAAATATTCTCCCTTATGTTAATAAGTGTTACATGTACGTGTTATTAAATCCCAGGTCAGTACTGTATATCAACTAAATATTTTTCTAATGGTTTTTTTAGTATAATTCTATATTTACAGCAACCGTTAGAGTGGCTGTTTATTCACAGATAAATGGGACACCTAAACGTGGACTGCTATCAGCCAATCAGAAACGAGATGACCTTTCCTGATGCCAGCTGCCATATTTATCTGTTGTGTTGCATGAACTACGCACCGGAACAAAGTTCAAAGATAGTGCGATGAAGAGATAAAAGACTCATATTAATTACTTTTTCTCATATTATTTTTTTAAACCCTTTTTTTTCACAAATGGGGGAAAAACACAATCCGCCTATCCCTAATTTTTAATGCAAATACCATGTTAAAGTGCTTTATAAAGAGCTGCTCCACTCCATCACTTTAAAATTTGGATATAAAGACCCACTCGACCTCCTGGGACACAGCACCGACTACTTTGTTGATATCTTTTGTTTAAAAAAATTACTGGAGCAGGAGCTTTAGAGAGAAAACGCCCTGAAACACTCTAGATTATTCAGTTAATGGAAAACAATAAAATCTCTTTATGTAACATAATCTGAAAAACTCAGATGCTCATAAACAACGAGAAGCAGATAGGTATAATGTTCTGGGCATCCACGCATCCGCTGGAATCTGAATGCATTTGAATGTTAGACAGAAAGCACGTGCTTCTAATTCTCAATCATTTTACTTTATTACATCAAATCCGACTTATACGTGTTTCTTTGATATCATTAGAGACGTATGAAAGGCACTCAGATGTCTGACTCAAGAAGTGTGCTACACAAATAAACCCTGGCCTTGGCATGTCTCACTCTGTAGGAGGCAAAGAAAGTGCACTGGCTGCACTAATGGTCACTGTATATCACACTGCCAGCTAGAAAGCACACACCCATCATCTGTGTATATATGCAGGCCTTTATTTCTGCAACATCATAGCTCACGCGAGGATCTTGAGTCTTTATAACAGGAGGTGACATCACCATGGCAGCCTGATCAGTCTGCTGGCAGCATTTCAGCACTGTGTCTCTCCACTTTCTCCATCGTTATGTCTTAGGCCTGCCCCTTTTTGTTGTGGTCAAACAGCACTACTCGTTCGTATGTAAAAAAAATAGAGGCAGAATGTATTTAAATCGGGGCAGGCAGGCAGGCCTAAAGAGGGTTCTGCTCTTTGACAAGCTGAGCTTAACGTCAGGCGAGCAAATATTGACAAGGGCGTTAAATGCACTTGCTACTGCACCCCGGAACAAGGATGTCACCGGCTAACATTAGCCGCTTCAAAGCTACAATGATGGCTACATCATATTTATTAGTACATCTACGGGCTGCTCGTCCTTATGTTTCCCTCAGTACTGCTATATTTTACCCGGAAAGCTGCTTGGCTGGTTTCTGAGACAATGTCGACGCGCTCCTGTAAACACTTTTACCCGCGACAGTGACAGTAGGAGAAGCCGACGAGCAAAGCACGTAAACAAATGGCTTCACAGTGATAATACGGAGCTGTGTGACGCCCTTACCCATTTCTGTGTTTACTGTCGTGTCTTTTCGGTCGCCTCACGGGTTGTAGCGGGATATTGTCGGTCATTCCTGCAGCCCCTTGTCGCGGGTGGAAGCTGGAGGGAGTCCGCTTGGCTGTGGAGCTGCTGGGCGGAGGCTTCCCAGCTGTCACTCATTCAGGACGGTTCGACAGTACTAGGACAGCGCTACACCAAGCAAACCGATCTCCCACTGGACTACTAGAACTCACTTATGGCATTAATAATAAGTTATTGTATTATTATTATTTTTACAATAATGTGTTTTAGTTTTAATAGTATAGTATTAGCGATGGGGTGGT
>VUQR01026355.1:75109-101142 GCA_015108515.1 Hemichromis elongatus | reverse complement strand
AGAATGTACCCAGAAATGTACAGAGCATTGCATTGAGTGTAAGGGGCATGTGGGGACAACTAAAATCTAAGCGAGGTAGAACTCACCCCTAAACTCAAGCACTGTGTAATATAAATAAATTAATCATGCTACACGTTGTATATTACCGTAAACAGCTGTTTGTTACAGGAAAGAAATACACACACACACAAATGTTGATTTGACCTCTTCCTGTTTAGCCAGTACAATTAAGCAGTGACGTAAATGTAACTATACAATGTAAATGAAACTAAAACCTTAAATAAAGTGCAGGCATGAGAACATTAAGCATGAGATCGCCTTCAGAGCTCAGCCGACAAAATTTAACTTTGTAGTAGTAGCAGTGGACTACGTGGGTGTAAAAAGGGGTTTTAGTAAGCCGATGATAGCAAAGATGTGATATACACGCCATGTCGCAAAACAATATCTCAAGTCAAGCGGCACCTTTGTTACAACCAGATGGTGCCGTGAAATCAGACTAGGCACTTGGAAAAGAGTACAAGTTATTAACTACTGTATCCTGGCGCCAGTGCAACAAAAATGCAGCTATGACTGAACTACTGTTGCACTCAAGAGATTTTTGATACATTAATCTGATCGGAAAGCCTCTTCAAATACAGACGAGCTAATAACGTTTACCACTACAAATATGTACAATATCATGTAACCTATGGCACACAACAGGAAGGGAAGTAGTATGGACACATATGGTTAAATACGTCAATATTTTTGACTCGTGACGGTAGCAAGCTCAGGTCATTCCCTGAAACTTTTCCTATTAAAGTCAAAATCCTTCAAAAACAAAAGTATCAAGGAGAACGTTTTGAATTAAAGCAGTTTCAAGTAAGTTGTACATTCAATTTCTGGAGAGTCAACAAAACAATTCACTGAAAAAAAAAAAAGAAAAAAAAAGAAAAATACCCGCATATATAATTACATGAAATAAAATACGACTACAGTAGTTTTTAGGGATGCACCGACAGAAATTATGGGCTTGCGATATTGTCATTTTTCTCCCCTTCTGTACCAGGGAACCAGAGAAAGCTTTTTATAACTACATTTTAAAGTCTTTCAGCGCTTCATCGTGCCATCAAAGTTTATGCAAGAATAGACAGACATGAATCAGAAACATCAGTAAGTGTTCTTGGTCAGTGTCCTTCAAAAACAGCTGTTTTATTGATGCATCCCTAGTAGTTATACAAATTTGACTAGAAATAACACTTAAGAATCGCTGAGATCAGGAGGAAAGGAGCTGCAATAACGTTAACTGGATATTTTAAACCAATTTAACAGCAAATCAGCAAGGTTTTCTCCGATTGTATTGATTGTACCTCAATAAAGAAGAGAGACATTCACAAAAGTGAATGGTGTTTATTACCTGATGACAAAAAAGGAAAAAAAATGAACTAATTAACTGCTATTTTGCCCTCTTCCATGAAATGTGGAAACTGTGATTTTGGCACACTCTCTGAGCCATTTTTCTCAATTTCAGCCAGGGTGGCAGGCAAGCCTGAGTGGGATCCATCAATCTTCGCGAGGCCTCCAGTGGAGCCAATCAGGGGCCCACCAGCAGGGCTCCCAGGGAGTGGGATGCCTCCTCCCTGGATGACAGAAATTTCGTTGGCCTTCATAGTCAGGCCGCCGCTGAAGGCAGCAGTCGCATACTGGTTCCACAGAGAGGGGTCAAAGTTCATCGGAGGAGCGACCAGCTCTTTGGGGGCCTGCATCATTTCTGGCATCATCTTCGCATCGGAGGACATTGCCATCAGCGCCATGGGATTATCTAGAGACAGACGCTGGCCACGCCTTGATGAGTTGTTCCACATGTGGGTGCCAATATGGACCTTAAAAAAACAAAACACATAAAAGACTTATTTTTCAGTAAACAGCTACATCATCTATATACATGGACTGTAATGCAGATTAAACCATTTCTCAGGCAAGCGATGACTCACCTTTAGATTTCCCTTTGTTGTGAAAGCCCTTCCACAAATGTGGCAGGCGAAAGGCTTCTCCCCCGTATGTGTGCGCTCATGGATCTGCAGGGCACTGGCAGATGAGAAGTTCTTGCCACAGGCATTGCACACGTGCGGTTTGGCTGATCGCCGTGGCGCGGGGGAGACTGAGGAGGGCATGGCTGTTCCCTGAGGCATATGGGAGCTGAACAACCCGTGAGGGCCCAGAGGATTCTCTGGGGGAATCTTCATCTCCAGACTGGCCAATGTCGATGGTATCCTCATGAAAGGCATGTTACTGGAAGCTACTAATACAGAAAGATTGAAATTTAGGTCGACACATTTAAGATGACAGCATCTAACACACTTCACTCAACTTGTAAGCTTACCATAGTCTCCATTTGAAAATGACATGCCCGGCTCTTCCTTGATTGCTTTTGGGGTGAAGCTGCTGGAAGCTGTGAGGTCAAGTGCGCCACTCGACTCATCTTTAGCGTCATCCGACTCTGGTTTTGATCCATTCTGGGGAAATTCATCAAGAGCAGGCTGAGGAGATTTGCCATTAATGTTGTTTACTGGAGAGGAGGATCGAAATGACGCGGCCGAGTCTGAGACGGAGGGACTACGGCCATTTTGATACTCCTGCTCTCTCTGAGCTGGTGGGGATTCTTTGGATGTTCCTTCGCTTTCTGAAGTAGTGCTATTTTGTCGTTTCAGTGCAAGAGCAGAGGAGAGATTCTTCAAAACATCTAGGTTGGTTAACAACGCAGGGGCTGCAAGCTTCTGTGGTTGTTCCTCAGCAGCAGGTGGCAGGGAATTGGAGGAGTCATTTGCCGTCTTGGAGTTCAGCTCTGGCTCTTGATCTTCCATGCTGGCTTCGAATCCTTTGGCGTCGATAGGCTTCTCTTCTGGGAGAGAAGGCACCATTGCTTCTGCTGGTTCAAACTGGTTTTCTGGCATCGGGGTGTTGGGGATCTGTCCACCCATGTGCATGCGAATGTGCTGCTGCAGAACCACAGCGTTTGTGAACTTCTTCTGGCAGATTGGGCATGAGTGTTGCATTTTAAGAGGAGTGCTAGCCCTGTGCACACCATAATGAGCCTTGAGGTTACCCTTTGTAGTGAATGCACGGCCACAGATTTTGCACTTGTACGGCCTTTCGCCAGTGTGCGTGCGGTAATGCATTTTGAGCGAGCTCTGACAACTCAGGACTCTATGACAGATCACGCACTCATTGGGATCACCGGTCTTCTTCTCCAGTCCATCCACCATCTGCTGAAGTTTTGCTGTTCCAGAGCTTTGCTCCCCTAGGAGGGCATTACCATTCATATGGTGCAATGCTCCAAGCAGCTCTTTAGCATCTTTCTGGTTGGGCTCCAGGCCCACCTCTTGGCCATACACAGAGGAAACATTTGGGGAGCCATCACTTGTTGATGGCGAGGGTCTCTGGGAAAATGGGTCCCCCCCAAAGCCATCAAATGTTTTGAACCCCGGCATGGATGATGGGTTGAAAACAGCCGCTGGGTGACTTAGCACAGGCTTCATTTCGGTTATGTTTGACTCATCCATGGGTACGGACATACCAAAGGGAATCCCACTGCTGGTCGGAATATTGTCAAGGTGCTCAGGTACAGGATGAGGATTCATGCTGATGTTAGGATATTTGTCTTTATGCCGCTGGAAATGCACTTTGAGGTTTCCCTTGGTTGTGAAACGGTTTCCACAGATGTTGCACTTGAAAGGCCTCTCACCGGTGTGAGAACGCAGATGAATCTGGAGGGCACTGTCATTGCCAAAAGTCTTTCCGCAGTATTTGCACTTGTGCTTGTATAGCGGGTCCCCATTCTTTGATTCTGGTGGGATGCTCAGCATCTTTGGCTTCACTTTTTTGGAGGCATCGATTCCTGCCTGGACACCACTGAAGACGTTAGGGAAACCCAGAACACCTGGAGACTGTGGCATTAGTACTGGTAAACGTCCAGCTAGATCTGGAGCACCCTTTAAAATGTCTGTGTTTGTAGTCATCGAGACCATCCCTGCATTCAGAGACGGAGAGATGCCAGTGGGTAGAGGTAGTTTACCTTGCTTTAGTTTCTCCATGGAAAGGCTCTGACTGCCGGTTCTTTTTCCTATCAGTGCTGCTGCAGCAGACAGTTGCTGAGAGAGATGTGCACCAAGGGCTCTCAGGGGGTCCATTGTTGACTCTGCTGATGATTGGAGACCCTGTGGGATCATCATGGCTATTTGGATTCTGATCTGTTCAGTGAGCTGAATTTGCTGTAGCTGTTGCTGCTGGAGGCACACTAGCTGTTCCAAGATTACTGGAATGGCCTGCATGGCATCCTGTGAAGTCTGACAAGTGTTTGAAGGAATCTGGGAAACGGCCACTTTAGTGTCGGCCATGGTTTCAAGAGTAACATTTGAATTTTGCATTTTCGGGGAGGGTTGGAAAACCATCTCGGGACTAGCAGGCATCTCTCCCTGATCCTGGTGCAAGGAACCCTCTGCATTCGCGCTGGCCTCCTCCTCCAATCTTTCCAGCTGGTCTGTGTTGGCATGTGATGGAGAATGATTGCTGGAGTGGCTGTCTTCGTGATCACTGGTAAGGCCTTCAGAAGAACCCTGTGAATATTTCTCAGGCTCATCACTGCCGTCTCCATCTTTCATGATGACCACTTGCTGACTTTTTGTGCAATTTTTCTCATGTTCGAGAAATTCTTCTTCATCAAAGAATTCAGCACAGCACTTGGCGCACACTCTTGTTTCATCCATTCTGAACCTCTTTACTTCATTTCCAATCTCCTCTGTGGAATCACTTGGATGAATCCCTTTAACGAGAGAATAAAGTATTTACATAAATAACTTCTCATACAATTACAACCTTGTTGTCAAATAAAATAATGTAATTGCTGTAACACATTAGAGGCTAAAATGTTTGGTTAATTTGTCAAGATCTGAGATTTGGCTGCTTTGGTGTAATGTATTTATTCATTGGTTCACATCATCACATCTACAAGGGTTCTCCCTGTTTTGTCCACTCTCTCTAGGTAACTGCACCGGGCTGTAAAAATTGTGAATTGCTCTATTGTCCAAAGGGCCTGTAGAGGGCAATCATTTATCTTTGACTAGAACAATGTCCACAGGAACAAAGAGCTAAAGATTGAGTATCAACTTGCGCTCAAATTAGATTCAGAAACTTAAAATTTAAAAAAGTAGACCCCCCCTCCTCCGAAACCAAACATAACAAAAACACCCTACACTAAACTAACTCCAGTTAAAGATCAATCGTATTTCCACAGTAAACAAATATAAACCATTTCTCTAAACTGCATGTTTCATACTGTATAAATGAGAATAGCTAGAATACAAGACAGCTTCACATTTGATGAAAGCCTCCCAAGCATTTTCTCAGCCTTTTGAAAGATTGATAAGTGCTCCAAGTGAGCATTTTTATTTGTGTGCTAACCAAGAGGCCGTTTCACAACTGGGTGTATTGTTAAATGCTAATGCCTGGAAGAATGGGGGGGTAGACCACCTGTTTGCATTTGCCCAAGGAATCTGCTGGACTTGTTAATTGCTCACCAGGCGGCACAGAGGGGGGTGTCACGAAAAATTTGCAAGCGGCATTACATTCTGATCCATGAGAAAGCGCTAACTATAGCTCTGCAACAACGTCGACTGGAAAAGCACCCATGATGCAGCTTATCAGCATTTTATAACTTTTAAAAAAGTCCTTATCAGAGCGGATCCATCATTAGGTAACTACAGGAGGCAGCACACTCGTTCGCCACTTGACGGCGCATGAGCCTCCTGTGATCACCTTTGGTGGACAACATGAGGAGGTCAGAGATAAACGTTCTGCTTATGCGGGCTGAATAAGATTCATGCTTAACCTTTTGGCACTGTATGCACTCTACAGTAAATAAAAAAGGGTGGAAATTCGTTATCCAAAGTTTTCCAATTATGAGGGCTACAGCGGCGCTGAAGTTTGCTTATGGCAACACCAAAACGCACCCCCACCCAGTCTCCACAAAAAGGCCACTGCTCCATCCCCCACCTCTCCACATATGTACGAAAGGAAACAGTCATGCATTAAACTGGGGGATTTATTGCCTTTAGCTCGGCTTACTACAGAGTCATATTTCATACAGTTTTGGGTACCTTTGTCTGAAACTTCCAACTGCAGCGCAGATTTGCAGATAAACTCGCCAGATTACACAATAATTAATTACAAGGGGCAGAAAGTAAGGATAATTATAATTACAGCAGAATAAACTGTAACGATACCTATGGGAATCCGACACAAAGAGTCAAAGGTACGGCGCAAAATAAAAAAAAAAACAAACAAAAAAACAATTCAAATTTAACAGTAAAACCAGCTGGCAATAAGTGAATGAAATAAAGTTAAACACGACGGGCATGCTGACCAAATTAAGTAAGTATTTTAAATTTAAAAAAAAAAAATCTTAAAAAGAATCCAAAATGTAGCAATGTGTCCTTCAACGAATCAACAAAAAGTTCAGAGGACTTCACAGTCTTTAATTTAGTCCACGAAACAACCACAACTTATTCATTGGAATCAAACCGTCAATATAAACAGCGAAACCAGACAAACAGAGCCACGAATAAACGACGTATTTCAGCATTTAGACAAAAAAAAGAAAGAAAGAGACAGAAAACTTACAATGTTTCAAATTAAAAGAGACCCTCGTGGAGCACCTGATTTCTAAATGTGTCGCTTCTCGACCAAGTTTTAGCCCCGGTCAGTTCAGAGGGACAGCAACAGGTCAAAGTGCGAAGAGGACGATGTAAAAGCAGCCCCCCTTCCAGACTTTTAAATAAAATGTCGATACTGTGCCATTCCCTACATGTTAACTTTTCTGGCCAAAGAGCGTAATGGTAAACTTACCATTTTCCATCGATCCGGGCTCGTCGGAGTTGATGTGCTGCGGTTTGGCTTGCTTGCGCCGCGACATGGTGCGACCATCAAGAGCAAAGGGTTGAAGACAAATTTCCTTCCCTTCTTCAACAGATTCTTCGGCTCGGAAAATTAACCCCTGAAGTAGAAATGCGCATGTCAACGTAATTATTATTATCAATAATGCATTGCGATTTATCACGGTCCCCTGACAGCTGATTGGCTCTGATCCAAGCGCTCACACATTATTTAAATGCGCTCCCTATTGATGAGCGGAGCGGAGTGCCAGAAGGGGGCGGGAGGAGCCATGCTAGTGGATGGCGCTCTGGATGGAGGCAGGGTTAATAACACCCAAACTTAAAGTACTTTTCCTTGTTCAGGAAAACTATATTTTGCCTGCCACAGAAAGACAAAAGCGACCGAGAATTCAGCCAAATACTGTTTCATTGACTTTAAACTCAAAGCAGCGAAATAAAATGATCCGATGCTACTTTATGCCATTTATATTAATTAAAGCTGTTTATAGGTTTTGGCCACCCCTTTCCTGGAAACTCCACATATTTTACATAGAGCGTTTTATATCCTATAGCATCACTGTAGGCTAATTAGGATGTTCCTGTAGGAAAACATGGCAGAATAGTTCTACAGAAGGCCAGTTTATGCTAGTCAAAACATAGGCTATTACCACGTACATGCATATATGTGTTCCTTTAATATTTTTTTTTAATATTGTATACTAGTAAATGTTGATCTCCTAAATATGAAACGTTAGAGCAGTTCTGTCTCAAGGATGTACACTAATGAAGGGAACACAGTCATCTAAGGATACCGTTGAGCCATAACAGGAAACAGAGTCAAACATGAAATGAAAACAACGTGGTGTTGGCTATATTTGAATGGACAAGAAAGCAAAACGGCCAAGCCCCCCCCTCCCATGCAACTCTTTTTTCACAATAGCTCAACATGTGTGGTTTTGCAGTGCAGGAGCTGGTCAGTAAATTATTGCGATACTAGGTGATGTCCCTAACCGTTGTGAGTGATTAACCATTTGCAGTGATGTATTATTTATTAAAGAGGCTGAATCTGTCACTGTATGTCCTGCTGCTGTTGTTTCCACAATAATGTTGTTATGTCAGGGGAAAAGAAATGAAAATAAAGAATAAAACGAGGGTTCTGTTATGGGATCAGGATGATGCTGGAATGACTCTGTCGGTCCTGCTTCACATTAGCATTCACATTGTTGGCACAGTCGGTGTGCCGAAAAAACATTCCAGGAAGTTCACTACACATCACAAAGGAGAATTTACAAAGGGGGAACCTTTATTAATGCAGAGCACAGTGATCACCTCCTGCATGTTTATAGCTCACCACACAACAGCAGTCACCCACAGATTTCTAAAGAGTGCTATATGTTCCAGTGGAAATACACAGTCTGCAGCAATGTGTGGCAAAGTATAGGAATAACATAACATGGTTGAAGTGTAACCTTGGAGTTCTTTTTGTAGGTCTCTTTTTTGCAGATTAACTCATGCAGACATTAATTGGTATACCAAGGACATACTAAACTGTTGCCTTCACAGAGGACAGTGAAGGTCACCGTACTTTGACAAAAGTGTATTTTGGGTAAAATTATGTATGTTGACAGGAAAAGAAGCAACGGGAATACAGATATAAAGCTTGTAAAGGGATTAAACTGTTCGCGGAAGCACATTTGACACATAAATGCAGAACTTCTAGTCTATTAGGCAAGTTAGGGCAAGTGTGTTCATGCTTCATAGATTGAGGGCTTGATACTTAAAGTTTTAAGAGAAGCAAAAAAACAACAGCAGTAACCACAAACATGTATTTAAGGTTGGTTTTCGTGTAACCTCCCATGTGAGAATCAGATCAGCTTGTTCTGCATCCTTTTGATTTCTCTTGTATTTATTCAAAACTTGTTTTTGACCCTGCTAAGTTAATGAAACATTGTTAATTTGGATTCTCCTTTTTACAAGTGGCTCCATGCATGAAAGAGTGATTCATACTAGGTGAAAATGCAGATGTTCATTTAAGAAAATATCATTTAAATGACCTATAGAGAGGAGTATGCAAAGTTTCAGTAACTCTTGGTGATACTGGCCTCTCTACCATTCTTTATCACTCCAAAATGCCTCAGTAAGTGTTACATAATGCCACAGCTGATAAGTGTGAGAGAAAGACACGGCATTATATTCAAATAACCAAATGTCCTTTAAGGGACTGGCTGAAGGTGAAAAAGAGGGGAGTGTTGTCTAGACACTTTATTGCCCCAATAAGAAACCATACTTCAATACGCTGCTTCTTCAACAAATCTATACAACTTAAACTGTGCACAGTTGTAAAATTTGGAAAAATGGCAGCTCGCTTGGAAGAAAAAGTTCCATAAGTAGATAATCATAATTAATAATTCAAGTGAATGAAATCAGAAACTGCTTTCTATTTGACACACGTCCTCGCTTTGTATGATGTACCACAACATCGAGACATATAGATTCCTTGGCCTCGTTTTGTTGAGGTTACAGGCGTTTGTTGGTGCCTGAAATCTATAGTGATCACTTTGCACTGTTCGGTTTCAGTTATGTAATTTTTGAGAAAAGAGAAACGGCAGCGAACGCAGAAAGCAAACCTAATACTGTGTCCTTGACCAGGTCATGTATCTGACAATAGTATATCTACACTGGTGACAGAAGGTCTCATAAATGGCCAACAAGGCAGCTTAAAAAACAGCCTCGGGACAGTAACGACTGAGTTATTATTTTCTATATCCTGGCCTAATTTTCCATCCCCTCCTCGCCTTTTCACAAGAGAGTGCTGTGGGTTAGAGAGAGACTTTAAGTTTCTCAGATGTGTCACTCGATGAGCTTTACGACGACCTTGCAGCGGGCAAACAATAACAGCCTGACACTTGCTGAGGAATTGTGAATTGAACATGTGTTTTTTAGGACTCAGTAAAAGATGAAAGGCACGGACCAATCTGGGAAGGGTGAGCTATTTCACCTCAGTGTGACAATCAGTGCTGCTGTCAAAACAAGCGGATTTGTTTTTTAGCTCTATGGCTGGAAAAGCTTTACTCTTCCTCGCTGTCAAATGAAGCGATTTTAACAGAAGCTTGCAGAGTTTGAAGAAAAATACACTGTGTTTGAATTTTTTCTATATATTCAAATCCAAAATAAGAGGTAAAAGTTATATTATTTTGTAAAATTGTGCATTCTTTGGCCTCATAGCGCGCAAAAGCTACTACGCAGTATCATTAGCTATGAATCTCTCTGGCATGACCCTCATCAACACTCTTGATGTCATTTGAGTGTCATTCCCGAGCTCCTTGATTTAATCACAAACATTACACGTGTTAGATTGCAAATAATTAACTGACTACTGGAGAAGCAAAAGGGAAAAATGGCATTTTTGTTCTATGTAAAGACCTAAAAAAAAAAAACCCCACGCCAGGCTAGCTGACCCTTTTAGATGTTTTCTCACCAGCAGGACACCACAAATAGTCTTTTAATGGTTGACTAGTTTCTTGTTCACTGACATCAAGATTTCTTATGAGTGTATTTCCCAGATCCTGTTTTATTATTTTATCCTTTGATGGCTTTCTTCAGGTGCCCCTTAAAACATTTCCTCCCTTGTAGTCATAAATAACGTCATTAAATTTACACAAAGGACAAAGGGAAAAAGTTTTTTCCTTTTTTCATGCAAGACTCGAGTCCCACGGAAAGGGTAAGCAACGCTGAGGATAGGAAAAGAAAATGAAAACAGTTTGGGTGACCTTTTTTGTTACTTGAACTATATCTAGGTCCAGTGATTTCCCCCTTCATATTTGTCATATCGGAACGTGAACGCTGCTTGCGATGCTTGAAGGCAATCGATGTGCCTTTTCTTGAGACTATACAGTCATTTTCGCCTGCCACTGTTGATTTTCAATCACCTAAACATGGCATTATCTAGAAAATACGAGTATAGTGGCTCTCTGCAATTACTATAGTGTCCGACTGTTTTCATTATTGATCAGCAAACACCCTTTCCAATGTCCTCCTTTTCATGAACATGTGTATTTTGTTCTTTTGTTTGGTAGCATCAGCCTAGAATAGAGGCTGAGGGCACTGAGGTGAAAGGTATTGGATGTTTGCTGGCTGTGCCAATATTGTTTTTCCCGGTGAATGTTTCTGTTTGAAAAGCATGCAAGCAACAGTTTATGTAGCGCCTGTTAGATAAACCAGCAGGCTAATTTTCTCCATAGACGTAAATCGTCATTATGGTGGATCGTCTCTAATAATTTCTTTTTTTTTGTTTTTTGTTTAAACTTCTGTCTCTGTTTATAAATTGGATTGCACTTTTTGTTACACTTCTTGGAAATTTGACCTTCACCGTGCAGAACGTTGTACGTGCAGAGCTGGACGCTAAAAGGCTCTTTTGACATTTGTTTGCTGAAGGGGGAAATTTTTCTCTGTCATTGTCGTAAATGTGAAGTTAAGTCCAGGTTCAGTCCAGGTCCAACATGCAAGCTGCAGTGTGGAAACCTGACATTTCCAGCGGACACGTGAACCTTTCAGAGAAACAGCACCCATCTGTGTGCGTTTAGTGCAATAAAAGCAGTTAAGCTTTTTAAACAAAAGAGTGTTTACTTATTTGTACATTCTGCATTCTTCGTGGGCCACTAAATGTGTGAATCTAGCTTTTTTTTCTAAGATTATTTTACAGGGTGTCTTAATTAATTTGGGATATATGAAATATATCATTTAAAAAAAAAACCAAACATTTAAATATATACAATTCCAAGCAAATATTAAAAATAAACCCTATCACATTGAGGGTCCTTGATTATAAAATGTTAAATTTTAACGAAAGAGTGTTTCCATGTAAAGAGTTTAACCGGAAATTGTTATGACACCTGGGTGGAACAGGAAGTATAAGAGACTCTTTAAACTAGATCTGTGTCTTTAGAGATAGTGAGATGAGTGCTTATTTGTCTCACACCACTGACTGAGAGGATGGGGGGTAGGGGCCCGAGGAGATTATGTGCTACAGCATTCCACAAACAACTTCGACTCTGGTCGTGAATTCTTCGATTTCAGCTTTCGGGCCGAGTTCCTGCCCAAACTGAAGTAACTGTTCTCGGCACACAATTTCCAAACAATTTCAGGTGCCGACGTCGCAAAATAAGTCCGCGTTGGTTTGATTTGTTAAGTCCTGGTCTACAGTGATGGTAACAGTTTAATATCCAGCTCAACTCTGAGTGTGGGATCTGTGTGAATGTGTGTGTGTCTGTGGCACAGGGGCTAGCGGGTGAGGGGAGAGATCAGTGGCCCACACATGGCTGTAATTTAATGGAGAATTGCCCAGTGGTTCCTGTGCAGATGTAAACACAGCAATAGTCAGGCTTTTGTTATTGCATGACTATGACAACTGCCTTCATCAATAAACAATAGAGTGTTGGGGGAAACAAGGACTCACTGTATGAATAGAACCCCACTGTGTCCACTTCTCACTCTCAGTTTTTTTTTTAGTTAGAGGCACAATAAAGAAATCTGTGCAATAATAAGATTCGATACCTGAAGTTACACATTAAAGAAGTTAACGCACGACCACAGATGTATAATTTTTAAGATGCTATTTAAAAAAATAAAGATATCAGGGAGAAACCCCTTATAATTAAGTACTCTTGATTTACAAATCTTGATGAGATTATCTAAAGGAATTATAGTTTGGGGGATGAGGAGGTCAAACATAAAGAATCTGCGACACAATAAACAAAGGGATAGAGAGAGCTGGGCAGTCCGCATCAAGCTGTGAGTCAACAGGGGGCCAATCATTCAAATCTGAGATGCAATCTGGGTCAGGGCCATAAAGATTTACAGGGTGGGAAGTAGTGAGCAGAGGGGCTGCAGGATATCAGTCCTCTCGCACTTCTAATTAGCTTATGAGAATATAATGGTTATACAACAGCACAGAGCGCCATCATTTGGTTATATATGTTCGTTTAAGTTAAAGGGTGAGTGATGAATAATCACTGTCAAGCAGCGGGATGAAGGGAAAAACTCTGTGCAAATTATTTCATTCTAACATTTCTCTTAATATGTTCTTTTGGAAGATCACATTGTTTCCAATGTCGCCTGAAGAATGAAACTAACTCAGGCTGTTCATGGGGGATGAGAACATGCACGGTGTGGTGCCAATGAAACTTTAATAACTGTAACACTTCTTTGTGTGTCAGCAATTCCTCATTGATCATATAAAAATCACATTAAGCTAAAAATAGCTTAAATATGAAAAGAAGACAACACTGAGTGTTGCCATACTGCTGACCTTTGGATATCTGCGAATAAACCTTTAACTTTTGCGCTACTAACCAGATCTAAAAAAAATAATAATAAGTGAATTATTTAACCCAAGTCTAAGTGGTAGATTTACAATCAGCTGAAAGCACTCTAAAGGGCCCTTGGGAATCAAATGGGTAAATCTCTTCTAAATACAAAAGAAGCTGGCAGCCTATAGCACTTGACAGTGAATGTGGTGGCCCACAGACTTTAAGACACCTGGTGGGCTTTGAGTCTCCGGGCGGAGGTTTACAGTGGCTGCAGACAAAGACAGCCGTGGACCTGACGTACCAGATGTACTGACTGCTTTTTGTGAGCACTGAATGAAACTGTTTATCCCCTCGGCTTCTGCCTATTGTATTCAATACTATTTACTTGGGGGCGTTTAAAAAAAAAAAAAAGATCTATTCACATTTCCTGTAAGACGAGCAGCCTAAATATCATAGTTCTTATTACTTCGTTCTCATGAAAACTTATTAGTAGTATCCTCGTCTTGTCTCATGCAGTCTTACATGTTGAATAGCAAAATTCAATAAAAAAAAACAATCGACTAAGACTACAAATTCTCCTTCTTGTAAATACAGTTAAAAAAATGTCAGCCCTCATACTACCACAAGTACTGCACAGGAACATGGATAAGAGTGCATTATGGTTGTTATAGCAACCACAGAAATGGCTTTTCTGCTGAACAATAGTCAGATGGGTCTTTGGGGAGGCCCAGTGGCACCCCCCTCCTCCCCTCCCCTCCCCTCCACACCCACATCTGCTGCCCTCACATAGAGACTTATGGGATGTTCTGCCGATTATTTTCTGTCCTGCTTCCCCCTTTCAAAACTGACAGGCTGAGAGAAAGAGAATAAAATTAGGAATTCTGCCAACATCTGTGGAGGGGCTGTGGTGTGGTAAGCTCTGGTGCGACAGTTTAGATAGAAAGTTTGAAAAAAAAAAAAAAAGAAACATTTGGAGAGTGTGCTGAATTCATTCGAGTCAGTGGAGTTGAAAGGTGTGTGACAAATGGTCTTATGAGCTTTGCAAGGTTTATTATGGCAAACAATTCAGAGGAAGAGCCAGGAACAGGCATTTGAAAAGGGCTGTGAATAATAACTTTGCATAGCATCCAGGATAAAATGCCGCACATAGGTCACAGTATCTATTATTCTCAGACTGAATCTATACATTTTATGGTGCAATTACTTAATGTTTCTCATAGTTTCCCTCTAGCAAATGTAATGAATTCGAGGGATGTAAACAGCCTCACTCTCTCTTCTAATATACGCAAATGTTTGAAGGATGGAGAGAAAAAAAGGAGCGGGCGTTACTCTTTAACAAGCAATACAGTAAATTAAAAGCTGGACAAAAAGGAGAAAACCCTATAGTGCCTTCGTCTTTTGATTTCTAGTCAGCAGCCTTGGAAGAACTGGATCGAAGCCACCTGCATGTCTGCAAAGACACTACACAGACCGAATACAGAAGCGATACTTTTCTTTATGACTATGTTTAGTACATTCACATAAAAGATGCTAAAAACAGGATTTACTATTAACAGGGCTTATTAAACTCTGGACATGAGTGTCATTTATTTTTTCCACGAATTATTCACAAAATTGTCTCAATGTGCATTCCAACCTGTGCGGCATATCACGCTAATTACTTTATTGATTCATACAAATGCAACTTAAAAGGAGGGAAAACTGGCTAGAGCAAATGAAAGTGGATTTTTCTTTCACAACAAACATTTAATAATGATTTAAAAAGAAACTGTCTTCAATGAAGCACTCAAACTTGTCTTGCGTGTTTGAATCCCTGCCCTATCCAGTAAGCTACGGATAAATAAGTGCGTTCTCTCAGGTATGCTTCTATTTAGCATTTACATGCACAGACGCACACAGATACATGCACAGATAAACGGAAAATAATCCTGTTGTCGTCATAGGTGGTGACCAATGATGCATTTACAGGCAGGAAGAGAAGGCAAAAGAAAGACTTTAGACTTCCCCCGCATCCATATTGATTAAACAAATTTGCCACAAATCATTTTACAAATGCCCAGCGGGGGGCTATAGAAGTTGGTGGAAATACCCCATTCATGCTCCGTCCTCCCCGCAGGGCTGGAACCTCGACTCTTGGCTCGTTTAAGCGTGCTGACAGTCTCTGATCCTCTGGCCATCTGCGGGGTGGGCTGGTCAGCGCTGAGGGGTCTTTGTGTTCTAAACTTTAGGAGATTTAACAGTGAAACTAGGAGGAAAAAAAAAACCCCTCTTAAGGTGAAGGATCCCCCTCATAAATCTGGTTTCTAGCTCATTTGCAAGACACACAAATCAAACTGTGAAGTCAAAATGGCGAGGAGCTAAACTGAAAGGAAGCCTGAGTGAAAAACGTCTCTATGGTGAACAGTTTTAGTCAAACTTTAAGTGATTTTTTTTTCACTGTAACTGGAAAACAAATGGGATTCTCAGCAGCACATGGCACATGCATGTTGAGCTCTTTCAGTGACTCATACAAATTTGGATAAAGATTAGCCCCGCCCACCACCGCTCTTCTCTTTGTGAATGAAAATGGGAGGAGACAGCTATGTGGAATGTATGTAAGAATGAGTATTTTTGAATGCAGGTGGATGCGCACATGTGCCGAGTTGTTGTCCGACAGTGGAAAATAACCAAAACTGCTTCTTTTTTAAAAAAAAAAAAAAGGTTTCTGTTAGCAGGGACTGCTTTTCAGCGGTTGTCATCAATGTCGACTACTTGATTTTATCTTTTTGATAAAGCAAAATTAACATAAAGAGGCAGAATACAATGCAAAGTAACGCATCAATGTCCCCTACAGCACTGTAGTCTGACCTGCCTGATGAAAACCCTTTAAAGAAATTTGTATCATTCACACTCTCCAGGTCCCCCCTTGACGTTGAAGTAAACATCAGCGGTCCTCAGTGTGGCTGTTCTGTGTAAAAAGGCCAATCCTCCTCTTCTTATAACCTCAAACACATGGTAAGCTCCTATTATTTTAACTGCTTCCAGTTACTTCAGATCTCGCTCGACCTCTGAGTGCAATCAAGGGAAGGTATGGTCACATTAAAACAACCAGGCAAACCACAGCTTAGGTTACCCTTGTTGTAAAAATTAGATAACATAAAGTACATAAATGATTCATTAGTGGTGTTGATTCTTCATGAATCTGGGAACAATTGCGAATGCTTATATATAAATCCTTCAAATTATAATATAATTGAATATACATGACTAATCTGGTCTCAGATCTATTTTGAAACTCCTGTTTTTTCTATTCCTAATCATTAGAAACACGTGTGTGGTTTTTTTGTGCCTGTGTGCATACAGAAGTTCAAAGATGCTGATGATGAGCGGCCTCAGAGGGAACAGCTGAGTTTGTTTCTGTGGCGAACAACAAACTGGTAATGCTTACAACAGCTGTGTGACCCGGGTGTATAAGAAGGCGCTACTGAGTGGGGTTTTCACCTGTGTAACTATACACATAAAGTAGCTTTGTTATGATTAGCTCATAACGCATTCTTAAAGTCAGATTCACGCATGTACCAGCACGTGCTCTGGATTATGCACAGCTCACGTCCCGTCAAACACTTACTGGAATCTTGAATCTATTCCTGTATTGCGCAGCTTATAGACGGGCCCTAAATGCTTCCCCAGAAACCCAATCCAACAAAACAGACCATCGCTCATAAAGATGCCACATGAGCGATGTGAGCAGAGCAAGTTATAGTGACCCTGGGACACACAACTCTTCCCTTCCCCAAACATGCAAATTCCCCTGGTTTCTACACATTTTTTGATCTCTAGTAAACAACACGTCGCATTTATTACAAGATGTGTCCATACACAAGTTTTGAATTACTTATGAAAAGTTTCCAGTTGGTTTTCTTTTGTTTTAAATAGAAGAGCAGCAGCCTTTTTCAACAACAGGCTGTTCATGTCATTCCGCTGCCTGTCGCTATTTGCCAGCAGGTCGTTTGAGCTGCTGAGTCATTTTTCCTCGCTTGCTGCTGCTGTTTGCATTGGTTGTAGACTGGATGACTGAGTAAACAAGAAATTGCTAATAATAATAATTTTTCGAGCAGACAGTTAAATACCTTGCAAACACATCACACTGTATAGTTTGATGCTGTGTGCATAAATATGTTTTTTAAGATAAATATGAGTATGGCGTGTGTCTAATGAATCAACTCCAGCGGCTTAAAACATGAGAACGGAGCTCATGTTCAATATGAAAATAATTACAAATTCATATTTTGTACGCTCATCGATAGTGCGCAGGTTCCCACGTGCACACTACGCTATGTAACTCTTCTTCAACTCTTTTTACCCGATCTAGTCGGAAGTTACAGAGGCTCGGTGCTCCAGACAATGAGATAAATATACTACTCCACCCTTGCCTGCAGATTTTTCTCATAAAAAACCCTTTGATAGTTTAGCCATCTGGCTGAGCCAAAAAAGTCCTCATAAAAGAGGCCCAAATAAGGTCAGGGGTCACTCCCTCCCTAGGTCAGGGGCCCTGGAAGGTTGTTATAGTGGACTTTACTAAAGTTGTCAGCTCAGATCCCCTTGACAAATTAAAGCACATTCTTCTGTTTTTTACTAGTATTCCATTACAGTCAGACTTCCCTAAAGGAAATGTTTTTCAGGACAGATGAGAGGTCGGTTACCCTGATAAGAAATATGAACTCACCTGGGTAGTGTAGTTTGGGACATGACTTCATTAGTTTTTCATCAATATTTGATGACGATCAAAATCCATTTATTTATCGGTGTTGACCTTTTTCTTTTCAAAACCATTATCTATTTGCGGATGAGAAAACGGCCTTTACTCAACACATAGTACATTAAAGGTGCACTGACAGCCTGTCATTAACCCTGACCTGTCTGAGCCTCCGTCCAAATGTCCAGAGGATGAAAGGCTCGGACTGGACTTATCTCGCAGACGCATTTAACTGACTGCTTTCTGTGTGTCAGCACACAGAAACTGCCTGCTAACACGACACAGACACTGGGAAGTTTGATGCATTGACTGCAGAGATTTCAAGCCAATGTTTCCCACTTGCAAATTTAAAATTAGGAATGGGTATATTTAGATTTCTTGCTCAACTATTGGATGAGATGTCTGACTCATGTTTATAAGGTTAATATGAGGCAACAGCATGAATCTTAGCTTAGCATGAATACAAAGAAAGAAATATGTTTGGCTGACTCTCTCCGACAGTTTAAGGAAATCCAACAACCAAAAAGAGTGCATATAGAAGATGGCCTGTGATATCACTGAATGATTGTGGAAGTTAGGGCCATAACCAAGGGTTAGCACCTGTAATGTAATGACCAGTGGAAAAAGCTACACTTCCAGACCATTGTAACCTTACAGCTGTTTTTTAAGCCTGTATTTTGGTGGCTGACAGAGGGGAAGAAATAGTAAAACTGTGAGAAAGACCAGAGGAAAAACACAGTAGATTGGCCTTGGTATGGAGTAGAACCCAGGTACCTCAGACTTATAGCATATCTATGTAACCTGCTAAATAAGCTAAACAAGCACCCTCAAATAGTGTTTTAAAGTCCTTTTCAGCATTTTGGCCACTCTGAAATGTCCAAAAGACAGCCACTACATTTTTCTTTTTCTTTTTAAAGTCAGAAGTGACCCATTTATAAACGGAGGTAGTCCTCAGCTAATGCTAGCAAAAATAGTCAAAACCAGCCAGGTATATATATATAAAAAATTTAGCTTTTAAAAAAAAAAAAAATCATATAAATTATAAATTCTAACTCTTGATTTTCATTTTTATCATTAAATGAATCGAATCTTGTGTTCTCCATTTGCGTTTATTTCGCGTGTCACCTTCAACGGCTGTCACCGCTAAATATCGAATTGAGATTATTAAAGAGCGGCGGATTTTCCCTAATAAAAAAAAAAAAAAATTGTCCAAATAAATACCTGGAGGAATTACCAAGATGGCTGCTTAGTGGTGAGGCTTTTAGATAGACTTAGGTTCAACCCAGAAACAATGAGGTCAAATACAAAGACACATTGTTTTTTCCCTACAGATCAGAACCAAGCTAGCGATTTAGCATACAGATACAAAGCACTACTGTTTATGAATGTACTATTGTCATCTAACTCTGTAAGGATAAATGTAAATATGCTGCTTAAATATACTGCTTTATCAGCCATAAATATAAGACAGATGGGAGGAAACATCTGTGGCTATATGACAAAAAAAAGGCGATTCTTCTTAAACAGGCAATAAATCATTATCAGAGATGAGGTGGGAGAATAAAAACTGAGCATTCATACATCTGTCTTTATACCCTGCGACTTTCACACATCTAAGGATGTGTTTGGTTTCACCCCACATGCATTCAAAAAGCCATTAAAAAAGTTGAACAAATGCTAAGCATATGACAGCCCCTATGTGACTGTGGGAAGGACTACACAAAGGCAAGCGTTTTCCACCACACAGCTGCTCAGTTGGAAATTTGTCTTGTTCCCATTGTCTTACCCTTTAAAAGAAGTGCTAAAGCTCTCACTCCATGCTCCAGTCACTTCCTAAGAAAGGTGCTATTGGATGATACATGTGGCAGAGTGTCCAGTTTCAGGGGAAATGGTGAGAGAATTAGTAGGGGACGATGAGCTCCATTAAACACGGGAGAAGTGGACCTGGAAAGAGCGTGCGGAGTAATCAGTAATCTACATGTGGGGTATGGAAAAAGAGCCCCCCGCAAGACTAAATTATATCTTTGATGACCAAAAAAAGTGTGTGAATTTTTATGTTATCTTGTTAAAGAATTAACAGCATTGTTGTTATGAATAAAATGTCTGTATATTAAATGTGACAAACAGACAGAACTGCAAACCTTTACAAAACACATCTCTTTTGATGCTGCGACTGAAAATGAGAAAAAAAATTTTCTCACAGAACTTTTGCCTGGGGGTCCGAGTATGGGGGGGTCATCGCAGCACACTGTTATTAATCTTAGTTAATTGTAGGCTTCTCCATTCAAACACCACGCAGCTGTATTTTTCATCATTAAGCCCCTGTTTATAGTTGGAGGAAATTGGCCTGCAATGTAAGCGATAGACAATCAAATCTCAAGAAAACTAACAGCTTGTGGTCAGCCACCACAAACCACACACTGTTTATCCAAGCATTCATCCTCTGAACATAGTTACAGAACAATCTGAGCAGTTGTAACTGTTACCCGATTTACAGACACTTACTGTCCATGTAGAAATGTTATTATCCATATAATTAATGTTCACTCAAATGTCACCATTTGATCAATTTTACACTTTTTTTTGCATGTTTCAGGGACCATATCTTACTTTTAACCAATATGCTTAACTAAAAAGTAACTGTAGTTACTGGTAATGAGCATTTTCAGATTTTTGTGTTAGTTGTGCTCCATCTTAACCAATCAAAATCGACTGATTGATTGATTGGACAGTACTTATTTTTCTAGTTATCATAAAATCATCTTGACTGGGGAGATTCTGCACAATAAATACTGCTTAACTTCAAGTAATGTCTGTTGCTTTACATGTACTATTCTGTTGTTTTATAGTGTGATCATGACACATTGATAGAATGCAATATAGTTATATTATATCGTTTTTGTTTTTGGAAATATAGCATTTAATAGTACCTGATTTAATGTTTTTTGCATGTACTTTTTCTGTGAGTTCAATGTGGCATTCCTTCACTGGCCATAACACAGCTTGCATTCCATTTGTTGCACGGTGATGGCATCCTCTTTTCAAAAGGAATGCATCATGGTGGAATAATTGCCCTACTGCTCTCAGTCCACTTAGTTAAAAGGGATTCAGATGGTCTGGGATCTCTGTCTCTCTTCCCCCTCCACCACCTCTCCTCTCATGGGGCAAGGAGAAGAAGAGAGCACGAGGGGGATGGGTGTTTGACTTGGGAGAGCAGAAATTGGGAGGGGGGTTGAGTATTTACATAAATGGCCAATCTAAGTTTTTCAACCTCCATTTTAATCTACAGAAACTTAAGGCAACCTTTGCCCTAAAATGACGACCCCGTCTTCTCCTTATCGATATCTAAAGTTAACACGTTGGCTGGCATTCCACACAGATTCCACGCATTAACTTTCACAACAGAAAGTGACGCGCACAACTAACAGACATGGATATTGGATTATAGCGGCATTTTAGAGGTCACATGATCCTCTCGGATCATGCTCACCTCTCGTCGGCTGCCGGGAGGTCCACCGAGTCGCGGTGGTGGAACAAGTGATCGCATGAGGCTGTGGCTTATCTCAGCCTACACATGCATGTTCACGCGCAAGACACACACGCCCACATGCACACATCTACCTAGATTGCACTTGTTAATCATGGTTTGGCAAGCATAACAGGTTCTAGAGTTTTAAAGTAATTTGCTTTTTAAAACTTCCAGTGGGTGTATCGCTCGTGATACTCAATAATGCGCACATAAATTTGTCTCTGGCAGGACGATGCTTCTAATGGAATAATAAATAAATAAAATACACTAAAAGAACATAAGGTTTATTAGGAAGTATAGTTGATTTTGAAATAAGCAAAATTAACTATGCATCCTGCGTTTTGGAGGTCTCAGTTATTCATAAATATTTAGATACTGGTATAATATTTCAAGTTAATTTGATTCGTTCCTGTTCAAAAGGTCGACCTGCTTTCACCGTCATCGGCAATACCGTACTCTCATACTTGTGTACTTTTGTCCATCCTACTGTGTCCGTCTTACGTTTTCAACTTCTCCCTGCTGTGGGGCTAATTAAAAACAATTTCAAGGACAAAAGATGAGAACCTATTGTATCGCACAACCAGCAGTGCAGCAGACATGGTGTCAGAGGCGCGCAGTTGTCAGGGATTAGCTCCCCTTTGCTGGAACAGATGGATATATCAGCCAGCACCAGTGATGAGTGGCTGAGCATGGACAACTGCCTCAAATGGGCTTCCACCAGGAATTTGGGTCCAGACAAAGACCCAAAATCATATGACGAGACTCCACATCTGCATTTCAGGAGGATGACGCAAAACAGAGGGTCGGTTCTGATTAACCTGTCGCACAGCAGATTTGTGGCAACAGACTAAACCTGCTGATCAAGATAAACATAGTGCACAATCAGGCTTTTGAATCAGGTTTCATTAGAATTAGTGCAAAGTTGATTGGATCCTAGTGGCACCAAGTCATAGCATTAAACAAAACAAAAAATATGTTTTATGTAAATTAAATTATAATACTCTGTATTATATCAGTTAATAAAGGCGCTATAATGATGCAGCTGCCATAGTATTATTAGCTGTTCTTCCCACACAGAAACTGGCGACTAGTCGCTCCTATTTATGGGAACAAACATTCCCAACACCCAGATCTTTCTTCACATTCCTGAGCTTTGTTGAGCCCACCCCCTTTCTAAAACAGAGAGATCTGATGGTGACAAATCTTCAAACCAACTTCCTCTTTTTTCCTTTCAACTCAAGTAATGGCCCAGTGAACTGGATTCTCTGTCCTGACTCACATCCTCTGTGCCATAATATTTATGCTGCCTATTCAAATGGTGGAATGATCAAATTGCTGCATGAATCACACCGCAGGCACCAGCTCCCTAAATTACATCCTGACTAAGAGTCTGAATATTAGTCTGGGAAAATGTGATATTAGAAATAATGGCGTACTTTCCCTGTTATATTTATTAAGTTAATTTATTGCACCTCTGATGACCACAGCTGCTTGCCTAACCTGCACCGCGTATGAATCTGGGTGGAAATCTTGCTAACTGAGGTGCTGACAGTCAATGCCTCATCCATGCTTTTAGGGCATTGTTGTTATCTCCGTGGCCAGGTCAGACTTATCTCACAGAAGGAACTGTATGTGAAAAGAAACAATAGGCTTGATTGAGTGCATTCCCCACAAGGTGTTAGGTTACACGAGCCTGGTCTATTTAATAGATGATATCTGTCTGAAGGCACTTTGCCACGTGATCTTTATCGCAAGAAAAAAAATGGTGCATTATTCATAAACTGATTAATTTTCTGCCATGAAGACGTGATAACAGGAAATAACCCGAGTCTTCGTTTTGGGGGTCAACCTTATATCAGGGTAAAACAATTGGGTTTGAGTCCAGAACTGACAGAAAAAAAATATGTAACTAATCAATTAGTCATTTTAAAAATGAAATGTTATGATCATATCCAACCAAGCCAGTTGTTTTTTACATTTGAAGAAAACACGTGTTATCCATAAGTCCTTGTGCATTCATTCATAGGCTCACATACCCCACTACTTGATTTTTTAAAAAGACACAATAATGCAATTAGCCTAACAAAGAAAATGGTAATCCACGAGCCAGTATGAGTGCATGGGTGGGGTGCATCTGTAATGACCTGAGAATGACTCTGAGGAATTTTCACACCAATAAGCTGCAGGAGAGCCAGACTGAAACAGCAAAGTAGTGCAACTGAGAAAACAAGGGGGGGAAAAAACCCCAACTTCCATTCAAAAAAGCATGAATTTCACAGAGCCTGCCTCCTATGCTTTACTCGGGGGTTCAAATGTAAATGTCTAAACATTATTATGAAAATAAAGTCATTAATTAAATGGCGCAAATAACGCAAACCAGTCATCCTGGTCTGTATTTACATTTATCAGTAACAGTAAGATCTATTATCAGACCACCAGCAGATACATAGCTGGGGGTAGATTCACATATGCTAATAAAGCAGATGTCCAGAGTCCTCAACACATTCCAGGCAGCCTATAAAAACAAAGTGTCTTTCTTCCCCTAGGAGCAGTGCCCCATCCCTGACTGTCTCCAACAGACACAAAGATTCATATAAACACTTGGTGTTATAACCTGATGATCCCAGCCATGCTCAGGCCCTCCCTGCCACCGTCCCTAAAACAACCACAGCATTTTGATCTCTTCAGACTACAGCTCCCCTCGTTTTGGAAGTGCTCTGCATGTTTGGCCAAGGTGTTGGTCATTGTTTGGAAAATTTCCATGACACTGGAAGTTTCGGCCAACGTCTCTGTGTCACTGCCGTCCAGTGTGATGGACTCCAGCTAAATTCATCAGCCATTGTTTTCTCTGCACAGGCATTTATGATGTCACTGCAAACATAAGCTTTGTCCTCAGATGAAGGATCAGCCAAGGTTCGTGCCCTTATGGGGTCAAACAAACATCAAATATGGACAGGCTATGACTTTTCATGGGGTTGGGTGGACATTATGGTGGTACAAAGAGAACTTTATTTAAATGGTGAAAAAAAAATGGCTAGAGCTTTCCCTAGTACCAGTAAAAATTGTACCATCATACTCATATTAATTACGATATTAATACTAATAATGAGTCTAAATCTTACCTTTCTGAGCATATCGAAATGAAAACATTTCTATGGGCCTACCAGTGGCCAGGGAGCTGTAGTCTGCATTGTAGTAAATGATCAACAATGATAAAAAGGTTATACAAACAAGATAAGCTGAAGAATAAATGTACGTTTATGGACATAAAAATACTTCTGCAATTCTTTAGAAAGTACATCTTTTATTTAGTACGCGATTTATTAAGAAAAATAAATGATACACACAAAAAAGGGATAAAAATTTGAGAGATTTTTGATGGGGTTGCAGTTTAAAAAAAAGTGTTGCCATGCAAAAAAAAAAATAAAAAATCCACATTTCTCAGGTGAGGTGTTTCAGATCAAAGGCTTCAGTGTTTCCCATTGTATAAGAATTATTGAGGCAGCAGTATCTGTGCGCATTAAGCACTCTGAAAGCACACGTGGTAAACAAAGACTTAAGCGCATACACAAGCATGTGCGCGCACACACGCGCACACACACACACACACACAACAATGGCTTGTATGTCAAAAGATTAGATTTCCATCGTGTTTGTTGTTTTAGGATAAGGCATGCGTGAACAGAGAAAATATTTTGCTTGCTCATAGGCATCTGTTGAAAACCAATGGAATTTCTAAAATTGTAAATAGCTTTGTTTGCTCATGCAAACACTTTTTCCCCTCCTTTTGAGGACAATATTCACAGATAACACATAAGTACTGATTCAAAAGCAGGGTGTCCTTGTACTTAAAACATCAGTAATCTTACAAATACCCTTATCATTAAACTTACTATGACCGCAATTATGGAATGATTAACAACAATCAAATCACCGTATAAGGGCAGTCTGATGAAAACAAATGTTGAAGCGCACAATAACTGACCGTGCTGCTCTGCAAACAGAGCACACACAAAGCAACATGCTGACATATGAGAATGATCAAAGGTTGTGGCAAAACCGAGCATAAAAAAACAAATCCCATATCTGCGCGGAGCCAAACCTGATGGCCCAAGACTAACTCATGGCTCGGGTTCCCAGCAAAACCTGCATCCGACCATATATGGGACAAAAGAAAACAACTGAGTGCTTGTTTCACGTTGAATATATGGCACCGATGTGCACAGCCAAAATCTTTAAAACATTCATTTGTATAGGGTTAGCGGCACAGAAACAAGACAGGAAAACAACAGCTACATGTCTTTGTTCCTGAATCACAAAAGCTGATAGCCGGTTATTTGCGTTCACAAGATTACGCTCAGCTATAGCTGCTAAACGGTGAAGCCCACATTGTCAGAGAGGAATAAAAGACATTATTTTAAAAGGCACTGGCTCTGCGTTGAAGAGCAGGAGATACTGTAGCATTCTTTTGTCCACTAAAGGACTTTTATGGGCTCTGGTGCACCCACTGCAGCCATGCCTACTGGCCCAAAATTATACTTATTTTTCTGCTC
>VUQR01026355.1:55207-66279 GCA_015108515.1 Hemichromis elongatus | reverse complement strand
GTGGAAATTGCAAAAAAAAAAAACCCCCCCCCCCCCCCTGCAAATTCAGTATACTTAAATGTACATCAAAAGACCACATTTACATGTGACACCCAAATGACTTAGTGGTGGTGTAATAAAAAAAGACTTATGTCCCTCCCGCCCTTCTCCCAGCAGTGAAGAACTGGCCAAAATGCTCCCTACTTTGATCTAGAACTGTAAATCTGCTTTTTTCACACTCGAGGCTTAGGATTCTTCCTCCTCTCGTTATGATTGAGCAGTTTGGTCACTTCGTTAAGTTCAGAAGCACTGCAATAACAGCAGTTGTAGTCATTTGTTATTTGGGCAGATTGTTTTTTCCAGTTAATGACTTGAAATATCAGAAAGTAACAAGAAGTGCTCATCACAATTTCCCAGTTTATATGTTTCAGTTTCTGCTCTCAAGAATTTAAAATCCAGAGATATTAAATTTCAGTGATTTGAAAAAGAAAAACGAGCTGCTAGTACTGACATGTAACAAGTTGAAACAAATGAATTTTTTTTTGTTTGACCCCCCCTCCCTCAAAACAAAACAAAACAAACAAAACAAAACAAAAAAATCCCATAAACTTTGAATTATCTAATTGTCATTGTTTTCAGTTGCACTACTCAATCAGTTCACCATATGATTCATTTCCTATAGCTCCTGGTTGACTACACTGGATACTCTTGATTGTGTTTTCCCTAGGATTCCATCTCTTGTTAGAAAACAATAAAAGCACTTTCAGTTTTTGCATTCAGAAACAAACTATCATTTGGACATCCAGCTGTGCCAGTCCTAATTTGTAGACATGCCCCTTTCCCATTCATCGAGACACCCGTGTATTTGGTGAGTGATGTAATGTCCCTCTTTTCCCCAATGAGACAAGGGCAACAATAGGGGGGAGTGCCTCTGTCACATTATTTTCCCCCACCGAGGCACGCCAGCTGCTTACAGTTGCTTAATGGCTACGAGCTGTCACAAGGCATCACAGCCCACTGCCACACAGGAGCGGCAGATGCTTTAATTGCACAATGACTTGTAGGTTGTCAACAGCAATTATACCAGGCTTCCACCTGAGGGCACCCAAAGAACACCGTCGACTCACTTCACAGACATAAGCCTCAAAAGCCGACAGCTGCAAACAAACCCGATCTCCGAATCTCGCTTGCGTCCAGACAAGAGCTGCCGATGGATTCCAAGTCTCCTCTAAGCTTAATGGTTTACCCATGTTCTTCTTGGATAAGGGCAGAATTGTCAGACAGAAGACTCAGGACCCCAAAATCATATTTAGACATAAAATATTTACCCAGCTTTGTCACCTTAGGGCCTACTGCCCACCGTGCTGCGGCAGGTTGTGGTGTGCAGAGTTTGAGTAATTTTGCTCATTATTAATTCATGCCATTTTTTTTTTTCAGGGGAAGCTCATTTGCTGCCGCCAGTCCTAAGATTATCATCATTAAGAGGAGGCAAATAAATCGGTGAGTTCAGAGCTGTGCTGCAACCTGCTTCAACCCGCATTTGTTCTTATATGTTAATGATTTATTATTTATACAGTTCCAAGAAAATAACTGCGTAATATGTTTAGATTTGTTGTCCGTTCTATTTCTAGACAGTTCTGAACTCGGGGAAACCAAAACAAACACGGCGACCTTTGGTTTGCGTCGTGTCAAATTGAATGGCTAAAAGATGTCCCATGTCCCATGTTTGTTTTGAGCCATAAGACAAATTATACACACATGTATGAATTCCTTTGGTCAACAGCTGCCATCTCAGCATCAGATAAAACAGAGCCAAAGTCTGGGAACCATCAGATGCCTCTGACACTCCCACTTTATCATAAAAAAAAGAAAAAAGAAAAAGAGACTGTACACAAGCATGCACACAAACACACACATTTGCAAACGCAAGCAAGTGCAGCCGCGCTACACACAAAAGGCGCACATGCTCACACGCAAATCAGTGCTATGCTCTTTGTATCTGCCAAGTGATGCAGATGATAGGGCTGCATATGAGTGCAGGCAAACCAGAGACGAGAGGGTACACGTGGCTTCATAGACAATAGCAGGCCATAGCCCTGGGAGGAGTGTGTGCAATCCCAAGGAACATGCTGGGATATAAATTAAGACAAAAATGTAGTTTAGAATTGTCCGTATTGTCAAGTATTAAGATTTAGGGTAGAAGCATGCATTAATGCAAATGCGGCCGTAGTAGCAAATAAATAATTAGGTTTCTTTTCTCCATCTTAAAAGGGCACTTGTCTCAAAATAGATGATTTTTTTTTTTTTGTCATCTGTTTTGTCTTGTTTATCAGTGCAGTCTGCTTTGGAAAAGAAGGTTCTGTAGCTTTCTTGTGTTTCACTTTAGTGTCAGCAGGGGGTGTCCAAAAGCAGTCTAGAGAAAGAGACCCCTGTGCTTGTTTGAAGCAGCTTACAAGGCACTGCTCCAGTTTGTAGCAGCTGACATTTTGGAACCAGTGGGTCAGCAAAATGGAGAAACCACGGAGATGTATCAAAACCAGTGAGACTTTTGATCACAGGATTGTTGTGTGTAATTTATTACGGGCCTTTGGTTATTCTTTATCGCCAGTCCTAATTATTTTCGGTGGGAAGTGACCGTTATTGTGAGCGCACGAGTAGTTTTCAGGTGTTGCTTTCTTCTTCCAAGTAGAGCAGAGGAGGAAATGAGGCCACGGGCCGAATATTCCAGGTTTAGGCTGATCCACGGAGCTAAATCTAAACAAAAGGCACGTGCGTGTTGTGTGTGCACGCGTGTCTGTGTGCGATATGTGAATATAAGTGTGCGTGCATACATGTTTTTTTTTTTTGTGTGTGAAATTGTCAATGATGTCACAATGGAAGAGAGAATCTTGATAGTTAGACAGATAACAATGAGGGTGGCTTATTCATGCCCTCCACACACACGCACGCGTGCACACACACACACCTATAGGCACACACACAGCATCATCATCGTCACAGAGGGAGCAAGGCTCATAATTGGACAGAGGTGTCTGTAGATAATGAAGCCAGACCTCACACCTGCCAAACCTTGGGGATTTCTCTTGACTGGCCACTTAAATCTTCCTCACTCTGTGGGTCTGGAGGGCAAGAGAGTGAGTAAGGAACTAATGGAAAAAAAGCATGCGCTACAGGGAGGATCCCTGTCAGCACGAATGTAGTGCGGACCCCCCCCACCCCCACCCCGTCTAACGCAGCCCCCACAGCTCGTTCCATACAGCACCCACCTCACTTCACTTCACTGTAAATCCTCTGGTGTCAAGGATTTCAGACGGAAATGGGGAAATGCTGCACCAGCTATTTTGTTTCAAACTCTCAAAACACTCGCTTCTCCCAAGTTGTCTTTGGTGACAGCGTTGTGTGCGGGAAGCGTATTGTGCCAGCTTTTAGCGGGGTGTCATTCGAGGTGCTGAAAGGGAAATCAGATAGACGCTTCAACGGAGAAATACTTCTATATAGAAAGTTTACCTGACAGTCATCAGTGACGGCGTGACACTATATCACTGGTAGCAAAAAGCTACACCAATTAGGGATCGAGTTTACTCTGGCGAAATCTTAACAATTTATGGGCAACAAAATGGGATTTCACTCCATCTTTCTTCACGACTTGATCCGTAAATGAGGGCTGGAAATCATTGTCATTCTGTGTACAGATTAGGCATGGATATAAAAGCGGTGGAGGGAGTTCTGCTTATATGTTATTCTTTTGTTTTTTGTGTTCCATAAAAACACAGACAGCAACAAGACACCAGGGGGTTATCACTCTTTGTTAGCTTGTCATGAAGTCAGCCATGCCAGTTTTAACATATGAGCTTGTGTCTGCTGTCAAAGGGTTGTAGTGGTAAATGGTGAGAATCAATAACTTTGTAGTGCTAACAGACACAAATAGAGACTGGTAGCTTTGCTTGTTTAGCCGTATCCAGATGGCCTGAGTGTATTTGTCATATTTTATTCTTTATTCCGCAGACATTGGATAAAAAGGATAAACATGCACCTGTCAAACTCTGCTGTTTTGCGGAAGTTGTTCTGTGCCTCTTATGCTACCCGACGCCAAGTCGTGCATTAATGCTTTGACTTTAGGGCTGCAACAAGGTTACAGAGGGAGCTTCAATCATTTTTCTCTGTTTTCAGGAACAATCTTCACACAGAGACGGCAGCGGTTCTCCTGACGGAGATTTGCATGCGCTTCTAAATACACAGGAGCGTTACGCGGAAAGATATTGGGGTGTCAGAAAACAGGATAATGTGCAGCATTTGATTGGGTGCAATGAATGATTGCCACATTTTGAATGGGGCTTTTATTCGGATTGAAAGGGGTCAGAAAACTTTTCTAATCTTGGATACTTTCAGGTGGTTTTTCCAATGTCCAGGGCAAGTTGGGAGGTAAGTGAACAGAGGTGGCTTTCCTGGACGGCGATACCCAGGGGGGAAATCTTGTAATCAACGACAACAAAACCAAGCTTCCACGGTGATGGATAGTCTTGCATGTCCACCTAGTGTCTGCGCTCTGAGTGCTCAGCATACGTGGGCGATAGCTCACCTCCTCCTCCCGTGTGATAGATTACGTATAGACAAAAAGCTGTTTGAGTGCAGCCAGTTTTGGGAGATTCGCTGTAACCGTAGACCCCGAATCATCACCGTCCCATCTTTTACCAGCTTTAGACACTTTTAGTCGTCGGGCAACATTCGCTAATGTGGATCTTCTTTCCAAATTGCGATGATAAGCAACGCTGAAATGTGCCCTGAAATGAAATCACACGGAAACCGAAAGCTTATCAAGATGAAACTGTGCAATAATACAAGAATTATCCATCACCATCCATCATGTATTTGTTTGCAGGAAACAGATTACATGGATCTTAATTGAAATATTATTTTACCTTCATTTGAATTATTTATGCGTTTGCTGACTAGATTCATACCTCAGAGAAAAACACGAACACATTATGTGATGCAAGAATGTGAGTGTGTATTTGTGAGTATTTCTCATATATTATTCAAAGTGTAGAGTCAGAATATGGTCTTACGTAGCCATATGAAGGATATCAAAGGGCCCATCTTTGATACAATTTATTTGAGATCCGCTGGCCAGAGCCGAGCTGTCCATTGGCCTTACATTGCTAATGAGATCGGGGGTAAAATTGAGAGTGGTGGGCTGGCTGTCATCCGCTAGGTGATGGTTTTAAGACTAAGCAGTGATACTTCATTAATTAACCTTCACATTCTATGTAGATCTGCTCATCAAGATGCAGTTAATTAAAGAAAGGTCATTCCAAGGGCTGCTGGGAAGCGGCATTATTACAATGGAGGGATGGCACTGCTTTGAGCGAGATAACACAGGGGAGGGGGCGGGGAGGAGGCGATCACCCAGTCATCACTGAAATGGCAGAGCGGCTAGCCAAAGCCAGCTTCTGAACTCCTGATGTGGACCACCACGGTTCAAGAAAAAAGTATTTTTTTTCGTTGTTTGTGTTTTTATTTCTTCATTTCCCTCCTCTTTTTATATAGAAATACACCGTTGAAAGGCTCTAATGGAGAAAGCCTCCCTAAAATATTCATTACACTCAATCGACAGCATCTATCTTTTAGCATCTCACTATAGTTTTTCTGCTCTCTTTTCGCAGCCCTGTTTCTTTCCTGCCAATTCCTCGGATGAATTTTACTTACTCTGACCTTGCTCAGTGTTCAGAAGAAAAAAAAAAATGCCATCTTGAAATAAATAAAAGGCCAGGAGCTCAGCGACATATAAAATAGTTATGTGTCATCTGTAAGTGAAATCCACTTCAGGTTAGTGACTTATTCATTTCAATTTCCGGCTGTCTGTCTATATAAATATATATATATATATATATTTCTATATATGTATCTATTTTTGTCACTGTCTACTAAAGTACAGCTCAAAATATGTAGTCTTGTTTCAGAAAGTGGATCAAATAGGTACTGTGTTTTGTTCTAAAAGTCACCGGTATATGTCAATATGGCTCTGAGGCTTTTATCAGTCACAAAGTGATTGTTTTTGTGCCGGCCTACATGCCAACCTAAGGACAGCAGCAGTTGGAGCGTACTATGAAACAATTGCCTCTTGGCCAATCGCAAAAGTGAGATCAGACTTAGTGTTACAAATGGCTTTCTGTAATGTTTTTGCCAAGTTTTATTTTTTGATAATGGCACCCCACCCCCCCCCTCCCCTCAGCGCTGTCTTGTTTGGAACCTTGGTGTCAGTTTTTCAAAATGTTGCTCTGCTGCAAAATTGCAGCGAGACATCGGCACCTCCCCTGTGTCCACTCAGTCCTCCTGTACTCATCCCTGAGTGTCTTTTGGCATTGCTTCCCATGGCAGGTGTAGAGACAAACGAGAAACAGTGCTCAAACTTGCACGCGCTTGCATTCAAGGATGTGTGTGTGTGTGTGTCTCTCTCTCTCTCTCTCTCTATATATATATATGTGTGTGTGCATGCGCGTGCATGTGTGTATATCCCTCCTACTCTGCAACGATACAGTAACTGCTGACCCCGGACACAGTGCCATTATGGCAGACGAGCAGGGCTCCCCTGGCAGCGGCTGGAGCGGCTGGTTGCTAGGTGGAGAGACATTACCGCGGGCCTCTGCAATAATTTATCCTAAGAGCGCGGCGAGCCGTCATGTAGCCCCTGACAGAGAGCTGCAGTACTTTATCTGCCTGCCTGTAAATCAGCCATGTGTGGGTGCAGACGGCAACATTGTTTGATCTCTTTCAGACACTCTAATAATCTGCTCCCCTCTGATTGATACCTTCACACAACAAAGCACATTACACCAGCACACCACAGCAGCCATCAGTGTGTGTGTGCGTGCGTGCGTGTGAGTGTGTATGTGCATGCGCCAACGTCTAGCTGTATGAAAAGTGTTCACGCTTGTGTGTGTGTGTGTGTGTGTCTTTCTGGTGGTCATCAGTATTGCCAGTGGCCAAGGGAGGGAGGAAAGGGGATGAATTAGTCTTCTGCAGAAGCAGAGAGTCATTTGGAGTCTCTAAACCAATGACAGGGTAAAGGGTTCACAAAACGATCACTGGATAAAAGGAGGGGCAGGCAGGAAGGGAGAGGAAGTGCCACAAAACTAAAAACAAAATACAGCAAAGAGGATAACAGAAACGGTTAATCTTCTATTAAATGGTGTTATTCTTTTAAGGAGTGGCGCCTGCTGTTGATGTAGATACATGCAATCAGAAGCAGCTTATGTACGAACATATTTAATTAAGGATTTTATAATTACAGACTCTACAATGTATTTTCTTGCAAGGAAAAAAAATATTTGGATGAAAAATGTTGCCCTCTTTGGTTTTCAATACAGCAAACATGTTTGAAAATAGTCTAGGCTTTAACAAACATAGCACTACACAGCTGAATGCTCGGATTTTTTTCCCTTAACATGCTGATATCTTTTCATGCCATCCATGGCCTTCTTTCAGCTCAAAGTGAATTGCATCCTTTCCAAATTGCCTTCCAACTCCTTGCTTGATATGGCTCATATACAAAGGAGAGCAATGTCCCATCCAACAATACCCATACCATTTGTGCTGCTCAGCTTCAGAATGTCATTGGTTTGAGTGTGACAATAAAACATAACTCCACCTTTTCTGTGGGTTGCATTGGAACATAGCTTCCAATTATTCAGCCCCAAATTCAATAGCAATTTTCTGCTCAATGAAATAGTGGTTTCAATCTCTAGAGTAATGTCACTTTAGAGAGATTTTCAAAATGGCATGTCTGTGAGTGAATAGATGGACGCGGGAGGATTCATTTTGCTTGAGGAAATGATACTTGTCTGCTGAAGCTTGTCATTTATTGATGAGGAGAATTCCTCCTCAGATACTATAGAATCTACAGTTTATGTACAGACGTAGTGGGGGTTTTTTTTTTTCCGGGCAGATTTTTACTTTTTAGCAAGCGTTTCTGAAAAGGGTAAAAGATGCCAGCCAGATGCATAACGTTACGGTTGTGTTTGGTCAGATGGAGCCCATTTTGCTTCATTGCAGCATTAAAAGTAGCACTGAACAATAAAAAAATGCAATTATAAGTGTGTTTGTGTGTAATGTATCAGTAGCCCATCCAGGGCCCCATAATGAATGCAATGCAACGTGCGATCACTGAGCCGTGCGTATGCCCCGCTCAATGCATCTCTGAAAATAAACAGAGCAATGGAAATGGTTCTCATTAGTGTTGTTTTCATATTAAGTCCCTCAGACAAGGTTGACAAACCCAGCTCCCTGTGCCAGGCTCCTCGGGGACCATCGCTTCAATACAGCTAGGGCAAACAACACCAGCCGATACCAACACCATTACCACCTCCTATAGTTACTTATCCTCCCCTCCCTCCCTGCGGAGTGCTCTGTCTACACAGACCAGAGGAAAATGCATTAAGATCTTCCAGCAGCATAGAGAAAGAGTCCTGCTTTCATTTATCACTATTGCTATTGGCCCTAAAAGGGACAAATGTCTGTTCTCCATCTCTGAGCAATTGGAATTGGAGAAATGTGTGCCGTGTGTGTGAGATGGAAGCTATTTTGTGCTCCAGAGACGATCCACTGCGAGGCTGTTTAGCAGGAAGGGAACAGGTGTGCTGAGCTTCTGGCTTCCACCATGTGTTCCAGTTGTTTCATCTGCACCTGTTTCCCCGAGTCCTGTATATGATGATCAAAACACTTTATTAACCATAAAGTGCTCTCGCTCATATGCCACAGTGTCACTGCCTGTATCAGGCACATATCATTAGAAATAATTAAGTCGTGCGGCGCGTATTATTGTGTCAAAAGTTACATTAACCAGGAAAAATATGTACAACCTAAAAGATAAACTTTAATATTCTACTTTTGCAGATTAATAAATAATGATTTAAACTGCAGTAGAATTAGCTCATGAAAGAATGTAGTCACTAGCAGCAGTAAGGAAACGCAGGCCATTTTTATCTGTTTATAACAAAGTACGGCTTTTGAAACAATAACAGAAAGAAATGTATTTTTACTTATTGTGGCATTGCCATAAAGAACCTAAAAAAGTTGTGCTGTGTCAGTCACACATATTTCTCGAATACATGAAAGCATTGTTTCATCTATTCTAGAAATGTGTGGCTCCATGTAACAAGTTTGATTGTAATTGTGATCAAAGCCGTGCTGAGATATGATATTTGCAGCAGGTAAACAAATTTGAAAATCCAAAATTTGTCTAATAGCATAAAAAAGAAGTGTGAAACTTGTGATGCGGACTCGTGATGGTCTTGACACACTCGTGATTTAGCAGAGAAGTTATTTGTTCAAGGCAGACAAAATGAAATTAAATGAAAATATGCCATCACTGCCTAACTTTAGGTGCCTTGAGACAATTATGGTAGTGAACTGGCTCCATATGGAAAGTCAGAGAAATATAAATTAAATCTGGATAAAACTAGTACATTAGTACACAAGTACATAATGTATGCTGAATGTGTAGTGGAACACTACCCCAAAACATGTTCTCACTTAACCATTAAAATATGGGGGAAAAAACTTCTTATTAAGGGCTGTAAGTATTTTTTCTCCAAAATTGGTAAATATCTTCATTTAGTTTTTGAATTAGATGAATTATGAAAAATACCAACTTTATAAGGCAGAAATTTGCACCTGTGGACTAGTTTAGTTCAACCATAAATGAAGAAAACAATAGTTATCACTGTCATGTAACATAATCAGAAGGTTGAACTGTGGCAGTGTTTTTGGGTTGTACAGACGTGTGTCTTTTTTGAATGCCTGAACATAGTCTTTTTCAAACTTGCTCAAATTATCACTCAAATCTCAAGGTCACTGCTATCTCATCACGGTAGCATTCTTGTAAACCCAAAGTCACAGGAAAAAATTCTTTTGCAAAATCATCAACACCGACTAAAGGATGAACTGGATAGAATTTGGTGTTCGAAGGTCAAGATCACCCTGATAAAATGTGTTTTTGGCTATAACTCAGTAATCTGCTAGACAATGGTGGGACCATTTTACATCTCAATTACCAAATAACTCAGTCAATATTATAATAACGAATAAAAAATTATATTTAGTGGTTTAAAAATGTATTTAAAAATTTGATATCCTGTCATACCAACTGTTTTTTCCCTGACATTTTTTTATTTATAATTATTTATTTGCTCGTTTACGTTTTGCCTGACTTTTCTTACATCGGCTGGGTGTTTGTAGCATTTTAAACACCTGTTGTCAACAGGGATGCTGCACAGTGCCTACTGGTGGACAAAGCATGTAACATCAATACTTATAACATGATTGAAGGGTGTTTCTCTCCTGTACTTAAATTTTTTTTAATATATTGGTAGTTATAAATGCTGATACTGATAGATCAGCAAATAGCTAATGTTCACCGGTAATACTGGCCTACCAATAAATTAGTCGAGATCTACATTTTACACAAATAGGATGACATTAAATGTTCAGTTCACCGTTATGTCAGAATATTCTGCAAGAATACGTTTTAATAACCATTACTTATTAAAAGAAAGAAAGGTTGTGAATTTATTTCACCTTTGATCATATACTGAATTACTATCAATAACCTCAGGCGCCCACCTTGGTGATTTCAGTTTTACTGTGTTGTATTGTATTTAAGATGTTTATGAAGGATCCATGTTTTAGAATTTGTAGCATCCTTGCATCAACATTTACTTTTGCTGCATTGTTTATTGTCCTAGCTTCAACTTTGGGCTCTGTCAGAATCAGCATTATTGGCCAGTGATGAATTAAACTTAACACATTTCTTGACTACGTATGAGCCTTAGCTCCGTGAGCTTAGAAAAGCCCAGGAAAGGGTGAAAAATGAAAAATTACTGGTTTAGGAAGGCATACAGAGTTGCAGACGCGAGGAGGCAATTCTAATTTATTTGAAAATAAATTAATTCTAGCAGTTTTGATTTTTGTTGATCGACTAATCTGCTAATTGAGTAATTGTTTTGGTTCTAATCATGCTTAATCTTCTGTAGTTTTTCCAAAAATTGTATTGTGAGCTGAGTTCAACTTGATAAAATATTGAAGGGTTATAATAA
>VUQR01026355.1:20091-38880 GCA_015108515.1 Hemichromis elongatus | reverse complement strand
AGGCACCCTCTTCAGGGTTTTTTTTTTTTTTTTTTGATGTTATCATTTTGATTAGAGTATAGACACTATACAGAGCCTTGTGAAGTCTTGTTGTGAAGCCTCAACCTCAGCATTTTGCCCTTCGCCATCTCACCTAAACCAGACGAGACAAGCGAGCGTTCGATCTGACTGATAAACCAAGGAACATTGCACGCATATGTCAAACTTTAAAACTCACAATTGACGCCATAAACTCATCGAGAAAGTGTTTACTGAGGTCACAGATCAAAAGAACTGATTTTCCTGTTGTCTTAGACTCTATCAGACTTTTTTTGTCCCTTGCATGACATTAGAAAGAATTCAAGTTTAAGGCACTTATGCACTTCAGTTCAAAACCAACCTACGCAAAGAAAATAGCAGAAGCAGAAAATGTCGAGAGCAGGTTTTGCCGCAGTTTTATTATTTTATCGTGCCTCATATTTCTGTGGTAATTTCCCCACATGCAAATGTGCGCATTTTGTATGCATTTACCATGACGGTATGGCTAAATATAACTATTAGTAATTGACGGATTGAGTAGCTCCAGGAAAGCATTTTTTTTTCTCCACATAGTTTGCACATCATATTCACACTAATATTATTTCTGCAAAGAAAAAACAAACTGTAATGCAGCAGGGTTCTAGTGCAATGTAATATCATCTGCTGGAGCACACCATTGGCTTATCACATATGTGCAAGCCCACAGTTTGGCAAGATGACTGAAAAAAAAAAGAGAAACATTACCAGCAGAGTAACTTTCCAGAGTTATAAAACCCAGTCTTCAAGTATTATAAACTGCAGTGCAGTGTTTTGACATCTGATAAGCTTTGAAATTTATTGATGTTTTACTTCAGCTTGACTTCCTTGAATGTGTCTTATCATCTCACCAGTACATGGGGGAAAAAATGGAATTGTTTTATGTCTGAATGCCTCCTTAGGTTCAGTCCTACATGCGCTTGTTGTTCATATTTTGTAGATATAAATAATTACAATCATTCTTTCATTCGTCAAACCTTTAAGAGGTAGCATTTAGTATTAAAGAGATTTAGATGTACAGCTTACGTAAGTATTTCATTTATTATTATTTAACAGGTGACTCATTGTTTGAATCTGAAACCTAAAAAATTCATAGGTCATATCATATGTTAGGCCATTGTTGGACGTCAGTCTAGAGCTGTTGATTTCTGACTTTTTAAAGTTTCAGTTCCCACATTATACTTCCATTTTTTTATTCCAGCCTCCAAAATTGAAAAGTGTTTCATGTTCTCTACTGAAGCACCAGCTGACACCTTCTGTAAAAAGAATAACAGGTAAGGATAGGGCCATATAATGTCCATATATTCTGTTGTTTAAGCGAGATATGCTTTGAGCCATATGAGCCCTGTGGCCCCGGTATGTACACCGCACCACCTTCACAAACTGCCATCCAGCCAGGCAAGAGAGGAAGAGAGGCTGATAGGAGAGGGAGACATAAATCCTATGTCCTATATAAAAAGAAATACTATCCGTGTCAAGGAAAGGTGGGATGCCCTAAAATGAATGATAACAGACTCATTAAAAATAACGGCCGCCTAAATGATAAATAGCTCGCCTTCTGAAAAGAGCTCAGGACAATGACTTTAACAAATTAAGACTGCAGTGCTCTGCCTAAAGCTGCAATTGCCTCTGTGCTCGCTCACCAAAAAAATAACAATGTGTACAGTTCACCATTACGATCATCATACTGCATTATGTATAATTTTATCCATTAAATACCACCCATCTTTTACTTTGTTGTCTCCAAAATTCCACAAAACAGATTTTTTTTTTTTTTTTTAAAAAGGGGGTAGCAGCAAAAGTTATTCACGTGTGAAATAAAAAATAAAACAAAAAACAAACCATAAGCCACCCAATTTATTCCACATCAGCTGGCATTTGCAAACGAGAGCCTAACAAGGACGCTGCTGGATTTGGCACTACAAACAGACCACGATTAAACATGTAAACCTGGCACCACGCTTAAAAGCAATAACTGGTGTCTGAGACAGATCTCACATTCCTAATGATGACAGTAAATTAAGCTAAACTATTTCCACACATTCAAAATCGTACACATCTTTTTCGGACTGTAAAAACTCAGCCAGTGTTCATCAAGTATAAACATTTACATCTGTGTGACATAAACAGATTCCACCGCTGTAAATAGTGCAGAGAAGAGACAGAGCCCGGGCCTGTCAGAGGGAATTAAATGAAGAATGGGTGACTCGTGCAAGTCGCCGACTTCTGAACTGATAGACGTCCACTCCCGAGCAGGCTTGATGAGGGCAGACGTGTCCATGTGTGCACCCTCTCCCCGTCTCTTCTGTAAACACGGGCATTCCACGCACATGAGAACATAATTTAGAAAAAAGCTTTGTCAAGAATTCAAAGACCTGCGGTGACAAGGCTTATGTGGCTCACCCAGAATGGTGTGTTTTATGTTGTTATCAATCATGAAAACTCCTCTGTTTGGAATACGCGCAGTCAGATTGCCGGGGCGGCGTAGCAACACGGACAGTTGTTAATTGGCTCCGAGGTTACGGTCTGTGTTGCGTGGTCACAGGGAAACGTGGTCATGACTGCTTTTAGAGTTAATAATTTCGCTGTCATCGAGCTTCCAAATACATCGGATGATATGTTTGTGGCATTTTAATTCCAGACTTTGTTGTAGCGGTGCCCGGTGCAGCTGAGCTCTCTTATCTGTGTGTACAAACTTGCTCTTAGGACAGATACAGGAAACGAGGCTTTGATCCCACTGACAGCATGTCCCAAAACTATATCTGGTCTGGTAAAAAACAAACCACATACCACGTACTTGTGTTAATGTCAACACAGTTTTTTGTTTTAATTTTATAGCAAATTCTCAAAGAAACCGTACACTGATCTCCTGGCTTGGTTGATTTGTTTGGTCGCCTGCGCTTTGATATTGAACACAGCATTTATACCCCGATACCTAAAAGCAAATGTAATCCATCCTTTAGGGATTCAACCAGTGTGTTTTCAGACAGAGGAGTGGACTGAGGGACTTTTCACTAAAGCGAACAACAAATAAAAATCCAGCTGAAGTAGGTCATCACTGCTCAGCTCTGAACAACTGTTATGTGTGCAGCATATGTGCATACAGAGCATACATATATTTGACTTGAATGTACATTAAGGGCTTCTTGATGCATAAATACGCCGGATTGCTTCCCACATGTGCATCTTGTCAGTTTGGCTGTATTGCATCTATTTAATAAAACTAGAAACGCCTAAATTTACAGTGGAATGGTATCATCTCAATCCCATATTATCTACTGTACCGTGTGCATTAAAATGCGCTTGGTTTGCTTACAAACAACGGCGCTTTAATCTCTCTGGTGATTTTAAACAAAAGCTATTTAAGGAAAATGGTAGTTTGAGTGAAGTTGTGGACAAGAGTTGCAAAGGAGGATGATGGGGGTTTCTAGGCGATTCAAGCACTTGTACAGCTTGATTATACATAGCAACGCTGTGATAAGGCTTCATTGAAATTTACAACAAGCAATCTCTACCATATGGACTCACCAAATGGAGATCACAGACTGGCAAAAGCAATCAGCTTTTTAATTAACAGAATTAACAGTGCGATGTTAAACCATAATGACAGCAATAAAAACAGTTGATGTGACAATCAAAGTGCACCAAAAACATTCATAACCATTATTTTCATTAGTCGGAGGGAAACACAATAGCAGCGAGTGGGGTTATATTGGAGAGGGATCTCAGACCCCCCCCCTGTAATCACACTTGAATTAGCTGCAGATACTGCAACTACTCCAATAGACTATAAAACATGAGGTCGCAGAGAATACTCGTTTGGGTTTATCTTGGACACTTCATTTGATGTTGGCCCATTCTCTGAAGGAGCGAGTGTTGTCAGAAGCAATAAACATCGTCCATTTCTGAATGTGAGACGAGGCCCAAATCTACAAAGTTGGCTGATCTGCAGAGATTCATCTTCCAAACTGCTATTGGAACATTATAACCAGAGATCTGACCAGCAGCTGAAAGACTTTGGCAGAAAATAGCTGTTTATTGACCATAAAACATGTGCGCGCACACATGAAAGCACAAATGCACGCCCCTGCACTTACACGAGCGCAAGTGCGCACACACAAACACCTACGCGTACAGAGATAAACCATAGTGCCAAAGCAAGGGCCATACCCCCGGCAATAGCACACAAAAGAAAGTCAAATTATTAGAAATAATGAAAAGCCATCAATAAGAATTCTGCAGAGAGTCATTTCATTCTGTTTTCAACAGCGCTTTTCAGCCCATTATTTTCTGTAAATGTTAACATCGCCAAGCCTGCCTATTGATTCTATTATTTTTGACCTTGCATTAGTGTCGGCTAATCTCGCATGCTATAAAATTTCATTTCATAGTGAAAAATACTCCAAGGCCCTAAGGGTGAGTTATACACAGGTTGCGGCACCCTTGGGATTCATAAGTGCACATGCGGGTAAACAAACCGTACATTTAATGTTTCTTAGATGAGTGAGCAGCGCTGGGGGTTTCATTTCTTCCTAAACCTCAAGATTTTTTTTTCCCTTTCTTTTCTGTGAGGTGGCTAAAAGTGAGGCTTAGGTTGAGAGACTCATTCTAAGATGAATGCAAGCATCTTCCAAAACGATATTGTATTTTCAGTCCCGTACACATGCCTGAGAAGAATGCTGATCCACAGAAGCCAAATGGCTTTTTTTGTGTGTGTGTGTGTGTTTTTGTTTTCAGTGCATGTATGAGGCATCACCGAGGACTGAGCATTTTTCAGATCACATTCAGGAATGACCTGAACTTGGCCTGGACGGAAAAACAATGAAGCAGCACCTGCTGTACAACGGATATAATTCAATAGACACGAATGGCCTCATACTCATATTTTAGAGGCGTAGTTAACTGCAGTGATTACCGCTGTACGGTTCCTCTAAATGGTGATTGCGTTAATGTATAAAACAAATGATTGCGACTTTTAGTTGCCACGTAAAGCAAACAAGTTTGACTTTTACTACTTTGCAGATGTTTATGTTTGAATATGAATAAATAAATAATAAAAATCACATTATGATCGATTGAGATCGCCATGAAAGTTATCCAGGTGATTAAGTCTGTAAAGATTAGAATTTTTTAAGATTTCCTAAAATATAAATGTAAAGATGCAAATGAGACGTGTCTTGAAATTTGGGCTGATTCACATACTTTTTCAGAATATTGAATATTGGATAAAACCAGGTTTGTAATCCTTGTTTCATTTTGTTTCATTAGAGTCAAAAGTGTTTACAGAGTGGATTTTTTAACATGGTTTGATTGCTCCATAAATAAAAAAAACCAGGTAAAATCCGTCAATTCAGGTTTTGTTTTCGTCTCTGTAAATCAAACTCTATTTCGTGGCCTTTATAAACGAACTCTTCTGTAAAAACCTTTAAAAATTAGCCAGGATAAAGTGGAATGTCTGATCTATGTTGAAATGCTGCTGGTTCAGAGTGTCCAAGGAACAAAAATGCACATTTTAAGAATAAGCCTGTATTTAATTTTAGGAATTTTAATAAACCAATATTACAGCGAATCTTCTTTTAACCATAACTACACTTTAAACTTCTTTTTTTGTGTGTAAAATTTCAAGTTTCTCGTGTTTTATTTGAAAATAAGGAAATGGGTGTTTGTCCTAACAAACAATTTGCACGACAGTGCCTATCGGATTTAGATTTTTGCGAGTCTGAAAGAAAAACTGTTACAGAAACAATTAGTGCAAGAGGAGTGAGTTTTTTTTTCTTTGTGTCTTTCAGTTTCTTTTTCTTTATATTTTTACAAAAGCAGTTTTAAAAGTAAAGTGAAAGAAATATTTGGTGCCATAACTCTCCACCACCACCCTGATATTTAGGAGATTGAAGCAATTTTTTTATAAACAGAAACAATATTGCACGTTTGATTATCTATGAATAACAAAGCAATATCAAATCGCCAATACGTACTTTCCTAATTCTCTGTCAGTATACAGATTCAGATATCTGGCCTTCATTTCATATTCTAAATGCTGGTCACATCTATTTTATTCCACTTGTCCAGTTCGGGAGCGGGGAGGCGGGAGTCTGTCCCAGCTATCGAAGGGTGAAAGGCTGGATATACCTTGGACAAGTCACCGGTCTGTCAGAGGGCAAACACAGAAAGACAGACCATCCAGTCTTACATTCACATCTACAGCTAATGTAGAATCACAAACGAGCATGTCTTTGGACTATGGAAGGAAGCTGGAGTAGCTCTTTGGGACCACATACAGAAAGGCCACAGCTGACTGGTGAATTCAAACCAGAGGCCGTCTTGCTATGAGGTGACGGTGATCACCATTGCACCGCTGTGCTGCTCTATTGTGAAGGGCTTCACAAACAAAAGAATTATGCCATACAACAGCACTGACTGCCTTTAATGGCAGCTGCTGTCATGGACTAAACAAAAATGAAATAAAAAACCAAAGAACAAACCAAAAACATCTAAACATCAGCTGTTGATTAAAAAAAAACACTGCTTTTCAAACACTTATATCTGCCCAGAATTACGCCGTTGGTGCATCTTTAATATTCATATTGTCTTATTTTGTAGTTCTGCACACACACACATGTTATTTTACTTCTTTTTGTTTCTTCTTTGTTATGTTTAAATTGGTCTCCAGTTACCACTATTGTAGCATTTGTGAAAACTGTGCTGCCCATTAAGAATAAAAGTGTTTATCAAGAATTCCTGGAGGAGCGGTAACTGATAACAATTAGCATTTAACCCCCTCCATGTAAAATTACACTAAAATATTTTTACATCTCTGCAACATCAAGAATAGTTGGAGTGCAAATAAAGTAGAAGATCGAACAACTTTGTGCTGCAATGATCATTACAGCGTCTTCACACCATTTCACCGTCCATTCTGTAACCAAAGTTTGAACTGAACAACATCCAGAGAACAATAAAGCCGCAAAAGGCATCGCAGTAATGATAATGAATAAAAAAATTTTTTATTCAAGTGTAACACCTGAAGGCACCTAACCTGTGCCAATGCGAACGATACATTACTCGAAAGACATTAAGAGGCAAATGAGAACTAAAGTTGTGAAATTCAGTGCATTGAACTATAAAACTTATAAACTGTAAACTATAAAAAGTTATAAGCTATCCCCAGTGCTCTACCTTCACTTTAAATGATCCCATATCTTGTATTTTAGGTAAATAATTAGTAAACAAATACTGTTAAAGTCATAGAGACTGATCAGCATTATCATAGTGTTCATTATGAACAAGAAAATGTATCCAAACATCGTTGTCAGCTCAGGTACTAATGTGTGTGGTGTGTATAATGTATGTTCTCCTATCCTGATGCATTGTCTGTTTAAAGAGAAAGCAGACCTATTGCAGGATGGCTTGAGTTAATGTTTTTGAATAATTTAGTCATAGTAGAGTCATTTCAGGACATCAGTCTATTGGACCGACAACACATCCAATCTCCACTGTTTTTCTCAAATCACTTGATAAGCAGGGATATGATTCTCATCCCACCTTGTTCATTGTTTTTTTCCCTCAGATTAGTCCAGAGATGTGTGTTTATCTATTTTTAATGTTGCTCCTACCTTATCACACTTTTCAATTTGGAACTTTTGACACAAACATGCTGGAGCACTTTGCTGCAGCTCCAAAATTAGAGAGCCAGAAAGCAAACGGCAGAGGGGGAAAAGGAGAGAGAGAGAGAGAGAGAGAGAGAGAGTGAGACACCCAGTGATTTTCCAACTGTGGATGCCTGTGTTCTGGGTGTCACTTTGTTTAATAATCTCCTACCAATCCTTCAACTTGGGTGCACGTTCAGGACGCTTCAAACCATGAAAACAGCTGGCTTTGTGCAGCCCAACTGTCAGAGTCTCCTTTGCTGTCGATGATGGAAATATCAAACCAGTGAGCCGTGAGTGGACATCTCAATCTGAATCTCTTCAGCTCAGCTAAACCACAGCCGTCCTCCCACTGATAATTCATGCAACATACACTTTCATTAGCGACACACTGAACCATCCCTGCACAGCTCTCTCCTTTCTCTGGTAGTTGTTCACAGGCGGCATCGAGCACAGTAATTCTGTTAAACTTGAAATGAAATGGATTTTTGTCATTTCTTAGACTTGGCCATCACTTTGATATACAGTTGTCCAATGAACATCAATTCAATCCATTCAGGCCCCGGCACAGGCTCTTTTCAAATATTGAACAAAATAGCGCATTTAATGAAAAAGCCCGAGTTCAGTGATATATAAGAGAAAGCATTTTCTCACAAAGTACATAGTTCCAGAAATGATCTCCATTCTGAGAATGAGCAGTTTGGCCTTGATACCATCAAGTGAACACCACATCAGTCCCTTTCAGCTGTTTCTATATTATCATGCTGCTATCAATTGCTCTGCCTGCGTGCACTCATCCTCCCCATTTATTTTAATCATTGCAGCAAGCTAAAAAACAAGGCGCGGTGTTCCATGAGAAGCACAATCAACATAGATGTCTAAACATTTCCAAGTCATTCATCATATAAAAACAAAGAATGTCTGGGTCTCTATTTGGAGTGCCTGGATTTTAGATTTATTAACAAGTAGATAGGGTGGAAATTAAAACATAGTAGTGGAATCATCTTGCACTGAGAGCAGATTGCTGTCGGATGTTCGGAGGGGAGGCGGAAGGAATGCCATGTTTGTTTTTTCTTCTTCAGACCACCGTTATGTGTTTTCAGTAGATGCAAGTTGGAGATAGAATTATAAAGTCCCTGGGGCTCATCCAAGTTTAACAAAGCACCAAGGACAGACAACCTTAAGCCCACACAGTGTTATAATGCTCCTCTCATGGAGAATGTAATAAATAAATTAGCGGATGAGTTTGGTTCTGACAAGTGAGGGACATGGCGCTCCCTGTGCATTTTTGATAGTGATCTAATTCATCTGGCAGGCGTGGATGTTGATTAAATCAGAATGTCAGCCACTTGACAAGACAAGACACAAGCCGGCGTGGAACCTGTTTGAACAGCGTGAGCCGTGCAAGATGGCCAGGGAGATTTGCAGTGCTGCGTGGCCGCTGAACTCCACGCACATCCCTGTTATCATCTCTTCCCCGTAACATGTCCAGAGAGACAGAAAGACAGACGTGGAGGAATCCACCAAGGCCCGCCTCTTCTGTTCTCTCCCAGGGTGACATCAGCCCTCTGACACTCGGGGTAAACACAAGGGTGTGATGGCACGACCGTGTTCCCCTTCACTCACACGTGCTTGATACCTCCATCAAATCTCCTTGACAATCACAGAGCTTGAGGCAAGACAGACGTACGTGCTGAAATCACATTCCCTGTAATTATGGGGAACAAAGCCTCTCTGAGCAGACTCACTATATGAAAGACCATCAATGGAAAATCAGAGCAAAGAATGCTTAGGGTTTGTCTGTCTCTAGCAGCACACAATAGGTGTATGATAAGGGGGGAGTTTCGGAGACAGAAATTGTTGAGGCAGGTTGCTATTTAACTGATGAGTGCCTCTTCAGAATCACTATATCTGTGGAAAACTATTGCTTTCCCCCCTAAATTCAACACAATATCCAAACCCCAACTGCCAAAATATGACAACAGACTGATGTAAATACACTCGGGGAAACTTGGGAAATGATACACATCTTTTCATATTTGCTAGTTGCAGAAGAAATCTAACTGACGCGTCGTCAAAGGTGGCTTTATGTGACGTCTTGCTCGGAAAAAAAACCATTTTATTCGTGAAAAAAAAATCAATTAGCAGTTCTCGACGTATTCGTCTTAAATGCAGATTTTTTTTTGTGAAGCGCGCAGAGAAGTGGATCCCTGGGCGTCCTCCCTTTCACCTTCGCGCATGCACAGCTCCAAGGAGGTCAAAGTTACATGTACAAAGTCACTCTACTAATCTCCTTTGTCACTCATAAAATTTACACAACATCTCCCTCATGGAGGCCTGTCAGTTTGCTGCTGCCTGTGGCTGTCAGAGAACACAGATAATTACTTGCAAGGATCGGAGAAGGCCTTGATTATTTATGGGGCTGAATGTCTGAAGAGGAAAAAAAAATACATGCTAATTTAAATGATTTCCTGTTGGTAAAAGATATTATTGTTAAAAAAATCTGTATTAGTGTTGCCAATTATATAAAAAAAGCCCAAAACCCAAGCATTAAGGTGAACCCAGGGATTCCAATACATAGTTTTCTCTTTCTAAAATGTGTGAGATTAAATGATCGTAACCTTAAAAGTTGCTTTTGTACGTAGCATTGCTTCCAAGTGAGTCTTTCTGACAGCGTTTCATACGCTAAGCTGGACGTGAGTCATGCCACGTGAGCGAGCCTGGTCAGGAGTGACGTCCAGATCGTCAGCATTGTTTCACGGCGCTTTTGTTCACCTTGTTTTTGCGACTTCACCCGCTGTTTGTGTGTAATTCTCTCCCATGTTTGCAACATGAAAAGCCCACGAATTATACGAAGCTTTGTTTGAGAGAAAAGAGAAAAACAAGCGTCTCTTCAAGAGAATAATGATCACGTTATTGTGACTAGTGCTTTTGATTCACCTTACCCTCTGATCATGATCAGCTTATTTTACTTTTCAAAAAAAAAAACAACCCAAAAAACAACAAGATAGAGTGTCAGATTTTAATGTCCCAGTAGGGAGGATTTAAAGCCTCTGAAAACTTGGTTTCAAGTCTTAACTATCTTTCAATAAAAAAAGAAAATTCATTATTTAATAAACATCAATTAAATCAGAGTAATCAAAATGACTTGAGGTTAGCCTTAATATTAACAACAAAAATATATATTTTTAACATTTTTAGAGTAAAATGAAAGAGCAATCTTTAGAACAAGGCCTGTTATATGTATGTAAAATAACAGTTCACAACAACATCTTTTGGAAGGAAGCAGTTGGCGATAAATAAACATGAACTTATACACTGGGATTCGTTTAATCCTTTTTAACTATTAACACTGGTTTTATTTGGTTGCACTTAGTGTTCATGTTCAGCTTTAAAGGCATAGTCAGTTGTTCTTTAAGGTGATTTAATAGAAAAAGGAATTTTGTACTCATAAATATCTGTTGATTAGTGTGTATTACTCTTTAAATTCAACAAATTTGATGCATTCCCATAACTACATTGGAAGGTCTGTGGAAGCCGCCATGTTGTCCCAACATTGTGGATACGGTAGACATTGTTGTTTCACCTGATTATATGTATTTGGCAAAACATTGGCCATCGTACATAATACGCCAAATATTGATGCAGTAAACTGACTGCGAGCTAGCTGAATATACTCTCTTATGAGAGAGGTTCACTGGCTGTTAGACTTCGGTGAAAGTTTTTCTAATCCTGGCTAACAGCGTCAAAAAGGGAAGTGCTTACCAACAACTCATCCTCAACAATTTGGTAAAATAAATGCTGAACTAAACACAAAACAGAAGTAGAAACATCCTGGCCAGCTGCAGCTGTTATGGGGAAACAAAACGCAACGGCCGCAGCCGTTATGTGGCGCGGTCTAAACATTAACCAACCCCCCCCCCCCTCCCCTCCCACACTCCTGGCAGCTACCAAAGCTAGGATTATCTAGGAATATGCACATAATTTGATTGATTGTAATATAATGAAGTCCAGAGGTGAGGTTTTACCTACTGCACCTTTAGATGAAGGAGTCGGTACCTTATTCAAACGATTCTACATAGGAGCTAGTGCCTGGATTTTTTGAGGGTCAAATGATTCTCCAAATCTGTAGATTCTAACATTACCTTCATTACCTGAAAGATCCTTAAACATTATAGCTTTAAGCATTGCAGACTAGTATGTCTCAAGGTGGCATTACAACTCCCCGCTGCTAGCAAGCATAAAAGCTAATCATAAAAGCTAATCACTATATAGCCGTCCATCCATTTTCTTACGCTTATCTAAATTAGTTCAGGCTTGTTGGGAGGGGGGCGGGGGAGTCTAGCTCAGCTGTCATACAGCAAGTGGGGAAGGCACACCCTGGACAGGTCGCCAGTCTGTCACTGGGCTAACACATAGGGACAGCCATTCACACTCACACCTATGGCCAATTTGAAACCACCAATTAACCAAACCACATGCATGTGTTTGGGTTGTGGGAGGAAGCCAGAGTACCCAAAGAGAACCCCATTAGAACAGAGAATACCCAGTATCACTACAAAGCCTTTAATAGACCACTGTGTCCATTTTGCACGTTAGAGAGGCAAAGCAAAATGCAGTAAGCTGCTGCTCACCAGCAGAGGGAAATTTTTTATTTCAAGCTACATTGAAAATAATGACAGACATTGTTTACACATTTACATGTAAATGCATATTAGCCACCTAGCTTAAGAAGGACCCAGGGATATACTTCATACCTTCCTTGGTCACTATATTATCTGACCCTACTGGTAATGTAACTTCTATATGCTTTTCCATTTTACACTTTGGAGAGACAAATGGTGAAATGCGGCCGGTGGACAAGCGCGTCTGTTACACGCTTCGACTGGATGTCGGTTTGCATGCAGACATGGGAAGAACATGCAAACTCCACACAGATTTGAACCCAGGACCCAATGTTCTGCCCCCCTGTAGAGCTAGCAAAGCTAGTTTTGAATGATTTCATCCACCCATGCTGTTTAGACCAAAACAAAATGAAGCGTGCTCATCATTAAAAAAAAAATAAAGTGCTAATATGTGTATTTCACCACTAATATATATATATAATCCTGATGTTTCTTCTGTGACATAATCCTGGTTTGTCTCTGTTTACATTTGTGCACTGAGTTACTTTTACAGCCTCTTGATATCAGAGATATCAGAGATATCAGTGTCTCTATTAGTAACATGATACGAGTTCAGTGGAGGAACTCAAACACACATGACAGTAAATGTTTGTATGGCAAATTCTTGTCTGTTTTTGAACCGCCCACCATGTGGTGGGTGTCATGTTTTTCCAACTGAAAAACATGACTTTTTCACATCCACCTCAAACCGACAGAAAGGCTACTAAAGGAAAACCAGGAACATCTTGTGTTAATTAAGCAAAAACATTGCAACATACGTAGAAATATTGTTGGAACATACTGTTGGAATCATTCAAAGTAAAAGAAGCGATCAGAAAATGGGATTAAGGAGGCTTTAACCCTGCCCATTTAAACCTCTAGAAGTAGTCTAACTGTGTGAGTGACCAGTATTAAAACCATCTCGTGGCTAGCCATACCTCCAGACACATATGCCTTTTTAAATCTTGTACACTGCTTAAATGCCAGCTTAATAAGAGATGACAACTCCATGTGCAAATCAATTTAATATCTACGGGGACTGAAAAGTGCACATCACACATTACGAGCCAGGATCAAGCTGGGGGCAGGTGCCTCTCTTCTCAGAATTACAAGGAGAGTTTGCAGACAGATATGAATTTACAATTAGTCTCATCCTGGCGACTTCTTAAGGTTTGTGACAGTGTCTGGGGCTCCACTAAAGGCCATGTGTGTGAAGCCATGAATTTCTTGCGACAGGCTATGATACCAGAGAGGCTATATTTAGGGAGGATAACTAGTACTGCACGGTATAATCTGACATTTGTACCACAAGGGAGTCATACTGCATTGCTCACAAATGACAGTGTCACTGTTGGTTTGTGTCCCCGGTGGAATAGGTTAAAGAGAACAAAACATGTTTTTGCAGTGGAGTGCCGCTCTGCAAGACAGATCTAATAAAACTGTATTTGATTGTGGGGGTATGATCTGACTGCGGCTGTCACTGGTGAGTGAGCCCCCTGAGCGCGGAGACAGCAGCAGTCTGGTTGAAAAGGAACAAAGAGTCCCTGGGAGCAGTCTCAGTAGACTCTGAAACAGGAGTCTGTATGACTGGCCTGCTTTTGATGGCTGACTTCAGCAGGGCACTTCAACTTCCGCGCTACTTCTCTGGCCCTCAAACCAAGGACAAAGAGAACAAGCAAAGAGCACTGCTGTTCTGGGGTTAGTAGTTGCAGTTTTTCCTTTTCCTAAAAAAACATAAATATTATCAAGTACTGTGCATCACTTATATCAGCTGTTCATGAATAAACATCCTGCATATCCAGGAGCGTAACATTTGATCAATCTACAGTAACGTTTTCTTTCTGTTCCCTCATGCAGTGTGTCGCAGCTTAAATTATAACGTCAGCCAGCATATTTGAGTACCTGTCAAATCCTTTTAAAGAAAACAAGCATGATGTAATTCTGTTCAACCAGGCAATTCATTAGCCCAAGTCAAACACTCGTCCTTCTGCACCTAGCTGCTGTTGTCCTCCCTGCAGACTTGGTGAAGCCACTTAGGTCCACATTCACCAAGGTGATCAAACCTGCGTCAGCCCACACCTGCCTCCCCTCTCAGGAGAAACCAGGACAGGCAGCACAACAAAGCTGTGGCGGCACACTTGGGGAGTTCAGCTAACTGCATCTTCAATCACCACATCTCATAGCCAACCAAGGATTGCAGGCAGCAGTGTGCATGGAGGAGTTTGTTTAGGATGCACACCGCACGAGGAATATTCCAGCCACTTAGCCACTGTAGTGGCGTGGCAGTTATATGACACCTTGCATTTCCTATACAGTGCTTGCTTGTTCTTCCCTAGTAACCTCCAGAAGAAGAAACTGTACCGCTAATAAACAGACATATGGAATATGAGTGTTGAAGACATCTTTACTAGAAGACAGTAAAGCTACGTTAGCAGAGAGGCGGCAGAATATTATACTCTCTGGATGCTGAGTGGAGATTTGGGGATCAGCAATGTGCAGGCTGTGTTTTTTTTCAATGATATGTTTGAATTATTTCTTATGGGTGTGCATAATGGCAGTATAAATCTTTCTGGGTGTGCAATTACAAAGACTGGCATGGTCTATTCCCCGCTGGGTGATCGCCTGCGAACAATGACATATTACCGGCTGGCCAGCAGTGGTCATTAAGAACTGATATGGGATTTATGGCCAGTCTTTAAACATGAGATGGCATTAAAGAGATTTGAATACAGTCAAAATGGTACAAAGAATCCTGCCTGAGCAAGATGGAGCTAATGAACTGTGGTTGGAAAGCACAGGGATATAAAGTTATTTTGGGTAAAGCCAATTTCTCATCAAGCAAAATGAGTCTGATTTTAATCACGGGTTGTCAGAGTCCATAACAAGCTCACTGTGCTATTATGGAATTGTATTGGTGAGGCTTTATATGGCTGTAATGAGCAAAGTTGAACAATTAATGTATTAACACACGGCTGAATGTGTAACGCCGACCGGATGCATGTGCAAAAGCAGGCGACAGTATATGAAATCTTAACGTGAAGTACGATATGCTAGAGCTCAAAATGATGCAGATCTTAAGAGACAGTACACAATCATCAGTGTTTCTGCACGACAACAAAGCGCTCTATATAACTGTGCCACTAATTTCCAGTGGCAATTAAGGAGTCTTACATTCCACATGATACCTGCTGAGTGAGTATAAGGAGCTTAAACATCAGATGTGTTCATTGGAAAGTGAGAAATAAAGACTTTGCCTCATCATATTAGTGCCAGCCCTTAAAGTGACTGTTTATCATGAGGTAGTGCTCAAGGTTTTAATGAGCTCCCTGCCTGTTCTAGTATAATTCCAATTAGTCCCTCTGTCTCATATAATGGCATGATTACCTTGTGAAGCCTCCATTGTTTTCTGTACAAGTCTTGAAAGGAACCCTGACTATTTTAATCTGTTTCCCTGTGGCAGCACACCTGCCAAGCCAGTTACACCTCCTGCAGAATGATCACAGGTATTGGTTCATTAATACAGAGAATGGCAGTGTATGAATTCCCCCGGTCACACCGAGCAGATAGATAAAAAAAAAACCCACAAAAAAAAACCCTACAATAAACGAATGTTATAATCTGATTTTGACTGCATTTCTCTTTCAGTAGCAAATTCGCAGCATTCAAAATTACATCCAGTAAGGAGAAGGAGGAGTTTAGGAGAACTGAAATTCTCGGAAAAGCCAACGCTGTTCATTTCTGGATTTGGCTGTACTCAAACTACATGTGCATATGAGTCATTATTTCATGAAAATCTAAGCTGACTTATTAAAAAGTGAGACTGATCTCAGTCAAAGTGATAACAAATCCTGCAGCTGTGCCAGAGTCTAAAGTAAGGGCCATTACCTCAATTTTGCTCACTGGCGAGAGAGAGAGAGAGAGAGAGAGAGAGGGAGGAAGGAGCTATTTTTGATCAAAACCCAGGGAAGAGGAGAATTAGTCATTATCAGTCGCCATTTGCAGTGTCATGTTGTTTGGACAGCCTGTGGCTTCCACTTGAAGACAGTCTCGGTTCTAAAGGAAATGCACCTGCCTCGTCCCTCGCAGCCTCAGCCCTCTCTGCAAAGGTTGATTCACCAAGAAACTCAACGGCACAATCGAAACGACTTATTACTTATACCATCTGTCAAAAGGGCACGTTGTAAAAAAATATGTAACGAGAAGAAAAATGTGCGGTAACTTCCTGCAAACTAATAACCGAGCTGAAGTTGTTGATTCAATAACTTGCGCTACTGCGAGGGCAGCCCGCTCTGACCGCACCGTATTGTCGCCGGTATCTCAGTAATTGATTCAGAGCTCGGAGGACACCATCTTGCACAAGAAAATATTTTATTCAAATCATAATTTAACAGGGTATCAGCAACAATGAGCACAATAGGAGAAGACGGTAATAGCCAGAACCTAAAACTGAATTTAGATTTTCTCTCAGATTTGACACTCGTGCGGAAAAAGAGACAGGAGGGAAGAAATGGTAATCTGCAAGAAAACCCTTAAAAGAATCAATTTGGCAAGGTGTCTAAGAATGTGACTTTATCCGGCACTGTGATTCCGACTGTCTCCTGTAAGAGTGGGATGACTGTCTTTCTTCCCCGCTGACAGGCAGACCCAGGCCAAATTGACAGTTCTTTAAAGCGCCTGACAGAAAGCCGCATTAATTAAGTCATTGCTGGACTTTAATTGTGTTAAGAAGTTGAAAAAAAAAAATCTAATATGAGAAAAGGTTACCAAGTCCTCCGTGGTGTCAGATTTTCTACTTTCTATGAATATTAATGTGCCTAATGAAGACAATCTTCGCTTCATCTCCCCATTGTTCTGTATTCAGGTGCCAAGCTTTCACAGCCATTGATTTGTTGTTAAAGAACAAATATGTCATGGGAGAAAATGACTGCCACGTCTTTTATCTTAAATTTATCAAGAAAAACGCCTCTCTTTTCAGTTGAAGTGGGGATTTTTTTTATTTTTTTTTGTTATTCTAAAAAGATTTTAGCTGAGCGAGTGTCACGCAAAAGTTGTCAAGGTGTGTTTGGGTGTTAATTAGATGTGGTAAGCCAATTTTGCTGTTCTGCTGCTAAGAGGGAACAAAAGGAAATTCGGATTTCAGAAGAGGTGGTGGACAACAAATAACTATAAATCCAGCAAACTAAACCAAGTCTTTGTCTTTTGCCGGCAGAATAAAATCATTTTGCTTTTAGCCCCCCCAGCGCTGGAGCATAATGACCATTCAGAATTATATTTGTTCATAAAGCCAGACCATATTGAACGCTATCAGGATAGAAGAGAGAAAACACATTCGGGAGCTCGTGATTTCTACAAGGTGGAAATCTGCTGAGGTGAGACTGTCTGCCATTGCTGCCAGATAAAAGTCATGTGATAAGATATTTGATGGCAACTTACAAGTTCTTTGTGCCTGCCACTGAGCCTGGGGGGAGAACAACACCGAGCACTCCCCAAACTTCAATATTAAGCGGGCATCACGATTGCCAGGCATATTGAAGAGACAGAAATTCAAATGAACCTCTCTCCCCGTGATAAGACGACCTGAGTCCTTGTGAAAGATGAGCTATGGCTATTTCTGGAGAACGAAGTGCTCGGTCTCGCCACAGGGCAAACCCTGAATAGCCGGGGTTGGAATTACTTGAAAAGAAGGCCTGGCTGATGTACTTGGCACTTGTCATTGAAGGAGTGTCTTTTGTTCACAACGCCATAGATCTCCATCTGAGGAAATCGTACAAAAGGACTCATGTATTTGTAAATCCTTTTGTGAAAAATTAACAGACTCATTTTACCGAGGGGAAAAGGATAGCGTCAGAAAATTAATTTTACAATATCTCATCTGAATTTACTGTTTGAATTTCGGAAAAACCTGGCTAGCAACACATCCTTAGCGCTCATCTTCTTTTTTTTGTTCTCTTTTTCCTTCCACCCAAACGTCGCCGTGTTGGACAGGTGTTGAAAGGAGAGTAGTCACCGTAGCTAATTTATGTTGTGGGTTGGGTGTAAACAAAGCATGAAGGATGGGGAACTATGCACATGTGGACTTCCTTTTATTGCATGTGACAGAGATGACTTCTTTCTGAAGTCATCCCTCTGTGCATGTGGGAGTCAGTGAAGTTCCCATTGTTTCCCACAAGACGAGATTCACGCGCGCGCGCGCGCACACACACACACACACACACACACACACCCACCCAGGAGGAATCAGTCAAAGCTGTGCTGAGTTCAAGTCTCCAACATCATCAACTTAATGCTTCCTTCAAGGGGAAATGTGGGTTTTATGTGGTAAGAGTCTATGGAAATTTGCCACAAGATAATCTTTATCAGCGAACGTGATAAATTTGTTAGTAAGTGCATTCTTAAGTCTTCAACTGTAGTGTACTTTTTGGCAT
>VUQR01026355.1:10055-20056 GCA_015108515.1 Hemichromis elongatus | reverse complement strand
TATTATCAATAAGACAGAATGTATGACTGTTTAATTTTTACTCTTGTTAAGGCTTAGTCGACATCAGTATTTCTGGGTAAAAGCAAAGAAACATGTGTGATGAGGTTATTTTTAATGTATAAATCAAAGCATTTATTTATGAGAATATACTTAACATTTATACGGGGGGGAAGTAAAGATGGATTGTGGCTTTAATGTTCCTCCCTCAGAACAATTTATGTTGTATAAAGCAGATTTCTCAAAGGTAACTCAGCTGGGGGAAAGGTCCTGCTCAGATTTTGTTCCCATGTGCTAAGAACCAGACTAGCTTTTATTTATGGGCAAAGTTTAACTTCTGGCTTTATGCTACAATGATTACGGCTCGGTGTCAAAATTCTAATCGAGTTTCGTAATGAATCAAATCCAGCACACTTGATAACTTAAATTTCCTTTTGATGTAACTCTCCCCCTTTGTATTATTATAACGCAAATAATTATTTATTAATATTTCTTTGTCGCCATCATTGATCGCGACTAGACTGACCCAAAAAAAGACACGGGAGAACAAATGAAGAGCAGCATCAGAGGGAAAGTAATGAAACGTCTTTCAACAACACTTTGTCTCCGCTCCTTTGGCCAAGTCTGGGATACCTATTAACACTCCCTTTAAATTATTCATTCTGATGGATAAAACACCTCCACAATTAATTGCATGTGAGCCACCCCAACCCCCTTAAATCTCTTGAAGAGGCTGAAATTCATAGCGTGCGCTTGTTAAATGTATCATTTCCGTACACGGGACTTTTAAATATAGAGTTAAATGCGAAAATAATAACTTCTAGGTAAATACAGTCAAAGCCGGATGCTGATTAATGGGCGTGAGATGAAATATCGCTCTCATCGTCGCTTCACGCCCACCCTTCCCCACCTTTTGTGGTGCGCCAGAGGAGAAGGAAAATAAAAGAGAGACGCCCTTCTGATACGAAACTTTCCCATCCTTTGTACATTCTGTTTCATGGACATCACTTCAGAGGAAATGAGCACCCCGCGTCTCGCTCACTCATGTAAATTACATCAGAATCCCAACCTTGCACCGTTCACTGTGAAAACGACATTCAGGGTTATATATTAATCATAGACATCACCGATGTATGCAGCATTAATTGTCCTACTTTCTTAAGATGAAAGAAAAACTTGGGTATCGTGTTCTGCTGTGGGGAGGTCTGCTGAGTCTGAGTTGTTAATTTGTAGATAATGTGCAACACGATTTCATTTACTAGCTGCTTATTTATATTTGATTTTGTCCTAAGTCTTGCTTTACACTATTAGCTTGCTGGAACTGTACTGTGGGATCCATCTGGAGAGGAATGGATATTACATTTGTGTCTCACATTCAAGGATTAAGTGGGCAGAAAGTGCAGTATTGATGTGGGATATAAACATAAAGGAAGACTGATGGCTGCTACTAAACTGATGTTAGTGTCAGTATTGACGTTTTGGGAAAATGCCGTTTTAAAAATGCAAACTCAGAAGCTAGAAGAAAAAAAAAGAAAAGAAGTTATATTAAAAAAAGTAATGCTGTAAGCAAAGAGGGAAAATAAGCATTGTGTTTTTTTTTTGTAAAAGAAGCTCATCCAGGAAGAAGAGTGTGCTGCCCAGCTATTTATTGCTGTGCTGCTGAATGCATCGCCAGCTCAAAAGGCTTCAAATCATTGGGGAGATTGTTAGGCTTCTGTGAAAATTACGGAAATGCAGGGGAAATGGATGAGCAACACTTCATAACAATTAATCAGAGGCCGCTGATTAATAAAGTTCATTTTTTATTCCCGATGATTCAGGGGATTATCAAAAGGACACTGTCCTTGTCATTTTGATTAACAAACCCATCCTCGCTCTGGAAGAGGACGCGCTGAAGGGAGACGCTCTCTTTCGCCCATAAAATAAATATTGAATGAGAATATTAACTCGTTAACCTTGACAAGTATTTGTAATTTTCATAAGGGGGTAAACTAGCAGATTCAGCACAAAAAATGCTGTGGGGGCTCGAGAAAAGGCACAGGAACAGGGGCGGGGGGAACGACAACGCACAACAAATTAGAGAGAATGAAGAATGCTACTGCATGAATCCTGTCATTTTTATGGGCTGCAATGATTAATTTGTTTGTTCAAATTCTCAATTAAGCCAGGAGGAACTGGCAGAATTAGAAAAGGAGAGCAGTGCAGGGCTGTCTTGGCTTTGCAAGCACCCTGGGGAGATATAGCCCTACCTGATCTTAGGTCATCAGGCTATTCTGCAGACAGCTCACACAGCCAGGAGCAGGGGTGCGGTATATGTCTTCACTATTCATTTCAAACAGCACGGAAAAAACGTAAGTCAAAATATTTCAGCGCCCACTCCGATAAATCATTCTGCCTTTTTCTTTCATTTGTCCAGGTCGCCTTGTCAAGGGTAATGCCCTTAAAATGTCAATTGTCAGTGTGAGCATGCATTGCATTAGATATAAAGTACAGTTCACCGCACACAAAAACAGCAGTCAGTCGCAGCGCTATACAAAAAGAAATAAAATATGGAGCTTGCACTTCCCTTTTCCCTGGAGGCCCTGTGCACTTATTATTTGTCAGAGTGACAGATGTTTTTCAAATGATGGTGTCTCATGTGTGCTGAACTTCTACCAAAGCCCTACCGTGAGAGACTGCGGGATGCTATACACCATCTGATGGAAACCTCTGCGGACTCGATCCCTGCGCTCACAGGCTTTCTTTTCAGGGAAGTCGAACACAGAGGAAGAGGTTGTCTGGGTGGCCTGCCGAGGCGATCGGGGCGATTTGCTAAGTGACGCGCTCGGACCCGGACCCGACTTACGGGAGCGAAGATGCGGCGGCACAGAACCCAGGGTGCAGAGCCGGAGTCGCTCATTAGGGTTGAATTTTCAGAGTGCTGTGAATTTGTTTTGGTGGCTGCAGCAAATATTATTTACAGCAAAGACATGCATATTTATATAGATATTTGCAAGTAAATCTGCAACCGCTCACTTCCACCAACTGAGCAAAAAGAAAGAGGTCATTTAGTGGCGTGCAATTTTAACTCTGTGTGGGAGGAAAACACTCAGGTAGCATCGTACAGCTAAAATACTTTTTAGTGGTTGGCTGTCGAAATATGAAGTGTCTGCCAGCGCAGAGAAGGTCAATGAGGTCTTCTTGTTCTACTTTCTTTCTCGGTTTTAGAGTAAAGGGCCGTAAAGGACGAGCCAACAGCAAGCCGCGCATGAATTTTATTACGGGCATTTGTGAGATTCTTACCCATTAGCGAGAGACTGTTAATATGTGTCCCATCCTTTAACAATGTAAGCCTCAGATATGCAGGGGCGACTCGTGCTCTCAAATACATAACTTGGGGATTTCCTCAGCAAATGTACTATTTTTACTCACCTACATTTATGAAACATCTGCAGCGTATCATAAAGATGCACTCTGTAAACGAACATGCCTGCACTTTTTCCTCCTGTGCAACGCCCCAGTTAAAGAGAGAGGGCTCGCAAGCATCGGCGCTAAGCTGACCCATTAATGTGTGGACAGAGTCTCCTTTTCTTTTTCACACAGTGTATTCAAAATCAAGTGCCACCCTCTTTTATCTTTAATACACTGCCTTCTATTTGCTCAGTAAGATATTGGTTTACCGCTATAACCACTGTGTTATGCTGAAATCAAACAAAAGGATACGTCTTGTGCATTCAGGTGTAACTTGTCACAGAAAGAAAAAGCGCTGTATCTGTTCTACACACGCTGCAAATTCGCCGAGTAAAAGTGCAACTTTTTTATTGTGTTTACGACCATTATATGATTTTTGTAATGAAATCACAGTGTGTTTTCCGGACCAGTGGGTGCTTTTAATAGTGTTGGCCACCTTTCTTTTTTTTTTTTTCCAATTCAAGGTGTCCTCTATACAGTATGTATATCCGTAGCAGCAGCATTGACTAGAGCCAGCACTTGTGAAACGAAAATGCTTATTAGTCAAACAGTCCCCATCGGAATAATGCCACGGTCAGCCAGTGGTGAGGGATAACTCTGCATGGATGACACTCTGGATCCTATTCTGTAGGGGATCTGCTTTAGTACAGCCCACGCAAACATGATGTATGGAAACACAAGCAGAGAAGCATCATGGGACCACACAATGGAAGAGCTGCAGATGAGTTACTGTAGCAAGAGCTGGGCTTGCATAGAGTATGCTCTTCAAAACAATGACAGTATGTTCTAGTTTCTGTTTAATGATCCATTTGCCCCTGAATCCTTGATCCAAACCGACAGGCAAAAAGAAAGCAGTTAAAAATGAAGATCGAATGATTACAGGCGGTGTTGAAGCTTGTGTCCTTCATAGAATCTATTAACTCTGAAAAAAAAACAACACATTTTTAGGCTGGTGACTTAAGATCTGGCTGTATAGAATATATGCAAAAGGTGTATTTTCCAGTCTTATGCATAATCACTTTAAGCCTGCTTTCTTTCTAATGGCCAGAAGGGGGCGACTCATAAGGTCACACATTAATTTAGGTTTTATCAAAGTATAAGAAGGTGACCATACTAGATTTATGACATCCCAATTACTCGTTTAAAATGTAAATTGTTTTACATTTTGTACATTCTTATGCTTTTTAGAGTTAATTTTAGAACGATAGGCGATATAATAAAGACCGGTAGGTAGCCTATGCTCCAGAGCGAGTGCTTTCTGGTTGTTTCTCTTTGTGTGTCTTCAAATTCTCAGCAGAATCTGCTCTCTGCTCATAAGGCCCAACACCAAAATAGTGAAGTTCCAACAGTCAAAGCTTCAAAACACAACTGACAACCTGACAAATCAATGGGTGACGTAATGGTAGCTATGTTCATCTTTTACTCTGGCAGGGGTTCTCAAAGCTCTGATGACTGAGTGCCAATTTATGAAACCGGCATATGATTGAGGGCTGCACAGGAAGGATACATCCATCAAACATAATATATATATATATATATATATATATATATATATATATATATACATTTATTTTTAAATTACTTACTCTTTAAAAACACTTGAGAACCTGGAGAAAGGTCATTTTCTAACCTGACACGTGTTGGGATGCAGTTTGAGGCTGAAGCATTGGCCCTTGTTTCCTTTCATATGCGCGGCACCAAGTAGTCAATAATCAGTCAGTCTAAAGTGCTTTAGGTTCATGTTTCAAAGGGCAAGTGTTACCTTTACTTAAAGTTTGAAGTTTGTCAGTTCCAAAGTTTTAAAGGTCTTTTTAAACATTACTGAGGTGGCTCGAGAAAAAACATTGAGAAAATGTAGGCAAAGATTTTGTGTCGCTGGGCTAACAGCTAATCCACTACCAGTTTTGAATTTAAACTTTTTACTATTTATATTATTTTTACCGGATTTGAAGTGGCGTGAAGAAAAAGAAAACAGTAACATAACGAGAACTAGTATGATATAATGGATTAGGCTAAATATTATAAAATCATTTCTGAGTTAGCAAGTTAGCAAGCGCTCCGGGATATGTTGTAGTCTCATATCAGACAAAATACCAGGCATGAGATTAAAAAGATTAAAGATGGTCAAACATGTACAGTGTTGCATTTATTAAAGAGCTACCAAAAGGGAAAAAAGGTCAGAGGTAGCAGAGGCAAGGCTCGTTAGCTTTGTTGCTAACAAGGCAAAAGCTAAACGCAGTTTAAACAGTTACACCGTCTTGTTTTATGACCACACATTATGTTTGGTGCTTTATCCCTAGACGGTCTCTATTTGAGTTTTTCAAGCTAAAGCAGATTCAGCGACACCTGTTTAAAGCTAGGTTCCTTTGTTTTGGACTCTCCTCACTTCAGGGTATAGAGAGTTACATAGTGGTTCCTGGTCAGTTGGCTTCACTCCTTCCTTTGTAAGTGTTTATACAGATTATAATGATGCAGACGTATGCTGCTGTGGCTGGGCCCTAACAGAGTTATATTTAGTCTGACTTTCATTGCCAGGATCCTTCACGTTTAATGTGAGGAGGTTTGTCAAAGCATCATATATTTATGTGGAACATTTGCTGCGTATGGGGAAGGGGAAAATCAATTTCCCACCCCTCTTGATAATTTTTTTTTTTTCAGAGTGTACTGGAAAAATGTCATAGCAGGTCTATTATTTTTTTAATGGTAGCCAGGCAGCTGTCTGTCTATATCTTTAACATATTTTTTGAACACATCAATCTGTCAATAAATTCAGGCAATGACAGTGAAAGGTGATGAAAAAAGCAATAGCTAAAATTAAGCGGGGTACTGGGTTGTATACTTTACTGATTTAATTCCTCCTCTCCACTTAACAGTCTCAGACACCTTGTCATTAGCCAGTAAACCTTCTCAAAATAAATCCAATCCCATAAATCTACCTCTGAAGGAATCTGATACTTTTAAAAAGTGACAGCAACTGACCTTGAGATTTATTTTTGTCACACCAGAAACTGTCTCCCTCAGCAACGAGAGATGTGCCTGTCCAGATGGTTTTGTGTGGCATCGTCTTGCTAATTGTCAGTGATGCCATCAAAGGGATGTAGCAGACCTGACAACTTAGCTGATGAGCAATAAGATGAGTATGAGGGGGGAAATTAGAGCCAAAAACATGTGACAGTTATTTTGTGCAGCCTACCAATGCTTTTAAGCACTTTAAGTCGTTTGGCTCCTTTTGTTTCCTGCAGACTAGAATGGAGTAGAAAGCAAAGCTGTTATTATTAAACTGGGGGTTCAAAATAGTCATTACTGTGTAATTATAACGTCTAATTGCATTTTGCGGGCTATAAATATCTCTGAACGTATAATAACGCTGAAGGAATAGGCCCATAATAGTATGCTGCACCGGGCCTCTGAATACCGTCTCTATGGTAATGATATGTTACATGTTTTTTGAAGCTATCACCTGTCTAAGTTCACTTTAAAGTTGAATAGGCTGCAGCGCAGAAGCACAGCAGCGCGTCCCCGGTGACTGTAAAACATGCAAGACAAAACATATGACACAGGGGATAATCCTGACCTGAGACTGACATGTGCTAAAGTACATTATAGTCATTGCCAGGATAAAGGTCACATTGACTCCTGTTATAAATTGGAGAGGACAGCTCCAGCATACATGGAGTGTCAAGTGTGAGGAGGTCTGAAAGAAAATCTCTCTCGGATGTTTCAGGACACACACGCAGGCGGACAGACGGATAAAAGTGTCTACGTCTCGCTCTCACTTGTGATTAGCACACTTAATCATCGCATTAAAAGGGAAGTCCAGGCTAAGTTCATCACATAATGGAGATGCACTCTTAGGTTTTTGCTGCCTTTACTTTCAAACCAGGCGGTGGTCATTAAAATAACAGATAAAGGTGGGATAACAGTTGAAGTTGGAGTTTATTATTGTTACTGTTTATGCTTAATGAGTAAATTCAGGGTCTCGACTATTCTGCGGCAGGGAAAAAAAAAAAAAAAGTACATTTACATATTCATTTGAGGCATGATAGTCTTTTGACTAAGAATACCCTGCTTGAAACGACAGTAAGCACAAGAGCAGACTTTTGCTCTGAGATACAAAGGGAAATGACTTGAAAGGAAATAAGCAAATGAATGCAATGCCTCATTAGGCGGGTTTTATTTGACCGTAGCCAATTAGAGAGCATCTGTAATTTAAAACAGTCAGCCTAAAAAAAGACTCAACGAAGAACACATTTCCCTCATGGGACCGAATCCTTTGCCTTGTTTTCATTCAAATTATTTTTTTTTACCAGTGACATTTTCTATTTGAGTGGAAATAAATAATACACAGAGGACATTGAAGTTCAGAAATATGCAGATAGGCAGACTGCAAGTTTAGATTTTTTTTGTAAAAAAATGCCCGGTGTGAGGGATTTCGCAGAGGTCAAGGTTGCTTGCCGAGGTGTTTGGCCTCCCTCTCGGTTGGCTGTGCTGAATTGTTTTGCCGTTGCTTTGTGATCAATATCCCTCCCTCCATCTTAATCAGCGACCCGCTGAGGTATTTGCGGGCTGCTACCTTAATGACACAAAGGTGCGCTTTGAAAACAGAGCTGCAGTCAAGGCAAGACTGACAGCTGGTTTAGCCACGAATCACACCTGAGTGCAGATTAACGTGGCGCTTCTCGCAAACGGAGACGGCGCTGAAATATTGATAGGGAGAAGTCGTTTCTGGGGGCTCGCGGGCTCGCGCGAGTGGTCCGCAAAGATATGACCAAGACGCGATCCCGACTGCTTACTTTGCAGGGAGAGCCTCGTGAAAAATAGTAACACCTGTATTGCTTATACTGGTTGTTAAGCATTGGAATAAAATTTTGTGCAATATGCATAACCAAATGCTGGAATAATGAGCCATCTGTATGTGTGGTCCCTTCCTTGGAGATGCCAAGAACGGCACCATCTGTGATGCAGCTACCAGCTGTTTTCCTTCTTATTACATGTTTATTAAAAGCTGAAGTTGTCCTCTTCAAGAAGAGGAAAAGAGAGCATGGGTGGCAGTGTTGGTTATCTGATTGCCTCCATCTCCATTAGAAACAGACTTGAGCTGTATTCCTGGTCCTATAAAAATACACTTACTGTTTCAACAGAACAGAGGGAGCGCTAATTAAATACTCCTTCTTTTTCATCAGCGACTCGAAGGAAATTAAGAGAACAAACACAAGATTGACTGGCAGCAAAGCAACAAACATAAAAGAGGATGAATGAATCTAATCCACAAGGACTGGAAATAAATAAATAAACGATGTCACTTACCCCACCTTTGCTTAGCCCTTTGGGTTTGTATTTCAAAATACCTCAGCAGGGTTTGCGCATCTTTTCTACTTGCATTGTTTTCAATTTTCAAAACCTATTAGCAAGATATCGATCGACCACAATTGAGCATTTATGCACAGCAGGCAACCTACATCCCTCAAGTCAGAATCAGATCACATCTCCCATAATTGAGGGTGGCAGAACTGCAGACCACCCTCTGCAACTGTCAACAAATTTCAGGAGCTCAAACTAAGATGCGTCAGGGATGCATCCTGCACCGAGTGATGGACACCGAGAAGGAGAACTGGAAATGTCCATCAGCGTCCTCTGCCATGAGCTGAACAAGACAGGTCAGGTCTGAATAGACACTGACAAACCCAGAGTGGACACACTGTCGACGCAGACTAAAGCAATACCAAGGGACAAGTGACAGGCTGTTCTGATGCCTTACCTAACTGCAGCACGCGCACGCGGGGAGTCAAAAATAGTGTGTGGCTGATCGGACACCCACATCCACACTCGTCTTTATGGACAGATGGGCCTCACACCCTGAAAAAGGGATATTTAATAAACCACAGCGAAAAAGTCCGAATGCTGAAGATGGCACCGTATGTTAATATGTGTGATAAGAATTACAAGCGCAGGATGTAGTCGAAAACAGCAAATTGATATTTCTGACAGCGCATCCATTTCTGAGGTTAGTATGTTCACTCTGCTCAATGCTCAATAAAACAAACAAAATGCCCTCTCTTTCTCTATAAACAATTACCTGCCATAGATTGTAACCTTATTGGATCGAGTGAAATGTTTGAAATAAATCATTAAAGGCACTGACAGGGCATTTATCTTCACTCTTGCTTTAATGCTCTGTGCACAACACACTGGATGAAGTCAGTCAAGGGTGTTCTTTTTTTTTTTTTTTCTCTCCTTTTTTTTCTTTTTAGCCGGGCCCCAGCGTGCCTCAGTGTGTGTGCTTGTAAGAGCACTGTTGCGTGTGTCAATCCTCCTGTGGAGCCATGTTCTCAAAGCTCTTCATTTTGAAATCAAGCATGAATAATTAAGCCATTTCACAAGGCTGCTTTAACGATATATTACATGAGAAGAAATAGGTCAAGCAGCAGTGTAAGGAAGATTGTTTGTGCGGGTTTTATTGGGTTAAAAAAGACGGCGTACAATGCCCCCCCCCCCCCCCCCCCCCCCCCCCCCCCCCCCCCCCCCCCCCCCCCCCCCGCGGCCCCGCCCCCCCC
>VUQR01026354.1:4050-24839 GCA_015108515.1 Hemichromis elongatus | reverse complement strand
TCAAAAAGCAAGAAAAAAAAAAAAAAAAAAAAAAAAAACGTGCGAAATTACAACCAAAAAAATAACGAAAAGTGAACCGCGATATAGTGAGGGATCATTGTATACCAGAAAGAACAAGCCAATCACCAAAAAAGGTTTTCTCCTCATTCCTCTATTAGCTGGTACTGATGACCCAGTCATTGGTGTGACCCTACAGCAGGACTGCTACTGTTCTTCTTTTCACCACTAGATGTCACCATTGTATCAATCAGCACTGCAGTGCCATGTGACAGAGTCAAACAAAGACCTTTCCAACACCAAGATTTAATCAAAAACATTGCCACAATATGACAAAGCAGTTAAAAAAGCTACAGCATTTCATCCGCATTCTGACTTGGCAGTAAACCAAGTGGGTAGGGAAAAAACAGGGGGAGGGAATTTGGTTAGATAACGGAAACGCCTGCTGAGCAACGGAAAGTGTAGTTATGTAATCAAGCAACAACTAAACAAACTGACACTAACATGACAACAAAAAAAAAAAAAAAAATGTGTGGACTAAAAACACTTCCTCTTCACTTTTACACAGGGTTTCCTTGCAAAGTTGTCTCCCAACATCTACTTGAGTGCGAAATGTCAAACTGTCAACGTGACGCCAACGGCTCTACTAAAACCAAAAAACTATTTGGAAAATTGAAAATATTTAGTCTTTTTAACTGGTTTATGGGTCTGTCAAAATCATCAGTTTTAAACAGAAAGCCTGACTTTGACAAACGGAATTGACCCTAGAAGTAAAATATTACAACATATTCTTAATTGAACTGCAGCACAGACAAAGTTAAACTTACACTCTTTGATGAAGAGGTACGTTAGTGTCAGCATGACAGTATGGCCACTATACAGGTAATCGCCACACATAGTGTGAGCACCTGTGATGGATAGTCCCCCACCGGCAATCATTTTCATTACTCTCCTCATCTGTGCCTCCCAGTTCCCGAGAAGCTGAAAGAAACACAGTCGTTCATTAAATCACCTCTAAAGTATGACAGCATTGGTAGTGTGTGCAAATGAATCATAAATAGTAAAATGTAAAAGTTTTCCATTGCTTTTTAGTGAATTTTTCATTACATGTTTAGTTTTTTTCTTTTGAATTCACAAATTCTAATATTTTATGACAACTATATTATTTACATATAGCAAAACCAATAACATACTGAGGATACCGCAATTGCGAAATACGTGGTTAAAAATGAAAGCTTCTGCAACCAAACTCACAAAAACAACTGTACTGAAAAGCAAAATGTACAGTTTGAAAAGGGAGTTGTCATAGAACCCTATGCAGTCCTGTGAAAATCTAAGCACACTCTTACTGCTTCCACAGGAATTAAAAGGGCTAGTAGCAGCCAGGTCCTGCTAATCAAATGCATCTGATTATTTAAAATCAACAAGTGACAATTCCTATAAAAGCTGATATTTGGGCAGTTTGCTGATCTGAGGTGTTGTGTTTAGACTTGTTTTGCAGCCACAGGACCTGCAAACCTTGCACTCACTGAGCTGACCATGAACCCCTCTGTTTAAGTGTTCTGAAGTCAGGTGCGAAGACATCTGTCTGACAGCTTGACCTAAATTAGGTCAAGACAATGAAGCAAATCTATAACAGAAAGGCTGAAAAGGAAAAGAATTGAACTGGGTCAAAAGTCCAGATATCAACCTAATAGAAATGCTTTGGCGAGCCTTTAAAAGAGCTGTGCATAAAATAATGTCCACGAGCCTCAGTAAAAGCAATGCTGTAAAGGAGAGTGAGACAAAATATTTGCAGATTAATAAGAGAGACTGATAAAGTTGAACAGAAAACAAGACATAGCTGCTAAAAGTGGTTCTGCAAACTATTAAATCCAGGGGTGTGCTTAGTTTTCCACAGGAATGCAAAAACCTGTTTTGTGAAATAACTTTAGTTTAAGTAGCAAAATTTAAAGTAAAAGTAAATGATGTATCCCTTTGAGAGGTTATAACCATGAAAAAAAATGGTAAAGCTGTAGTATCTGTTAATATGGTAAATGGCCTGTATTTATATAGCGCTTTACTAGTCCCTAAGGACCCCAAAGCGCTTTACATTTCAGTCATCCACCCATTCACACACACGTAATATGCATGACATTATGTGGATCTTATACTCTTTTAACATAGAGCAGGGGTCGGCAACTCCAGGCCTCGAGGGCCAGTGTCCTACAAGTTTTAGATATCACCCTGGGTCAACACACCTGAATCAAATGACTAGTTCATCACCAGGCCTCTGGACAACTTCAGGACATGTTAAGGAGGTAATATAGACATTTAAATCAGCTTTGTTGGATCAAGGATACATCTAAAACCTGCAGGACACTGGTCCTCGAGGCCTGGAGTTGCCCACCCCTAACACAGAGTCAAATAACAAACGGATCTTTGTTTTTTGGAGACCAACTTCTTCAGGCGTTGCTGCAACACAACAGGAAGTGGTTTTGTATTTTTACATAACTGCAGAAAGCAAGGGTGTAAGACACCATGGGGGCAAAAAAACCTGTGTGGCTTCCATGCTATAACCCAGGGGTGGGAAACTCCAGGCAACGAGGGCCGGTGTCCTGCAGGTTTTAGATCTCACCCTGGGTCAATACACCTAAATCAAATGATTAGTTCATTACCAGGCCTCTGGACAACTTCGGGACATGTTGAGGAGGTAATTTAGCCATTTAAATCAGCTGTGTTGGATCAAGGATACATCTAAAACCTGCAGGACACAGGCCCTCGAGGCCTGGAGTTGCCCACCCCTGCTATAACCTGTGATTTGTATAGGTTACCTTTATTTTATTTGTTTTCAGTAACTATAATCTTGACCCTCACAATTCCCCCAAACATGACAATATAAGCAATGTAGACTACATGACCTAAACTTGAGACTAAGGTAGCGTGATCCTAAAATAATATATTAAGCTAGGCTAGGTAAAAGAGGATAATAACCCAACACAAAGCCTGGATTTAGGGATGCCAAACTCATTTTACACCATGGGCCCAATACAGCCAACTTTGATCTCAAGTGGCCTAGGTAAATGAAACTGTCCTTTTCAGTAGTGTAAAAGAACTTTAAATACACATTCAATACCTGAGTTAGTGAAATACACTATAAGGAAAGGCAACTGAAAGAGTACATCTCAGTTTTTCTACATGTTAAAGAAATACTGCTGTAGTAAATATACCAAGTCTGTCAGTCTGTCGACACTTTGGGCTTATATTTTAAGAAATAAAATGTGTAAAATGACAGAAATTGTTGTGTTACATTATTGCCCAAAATTACATGTAAATATAACTAGGAAAATTCAGTTAATTCTTTAACTGTCAAACCATGCATAAATTTCTATTGTAGAAAGTGTTTTGTTTTTTTTAAATGAAACCTTCTGTCATTTAATTGTTTTTTTATCACTTATTTACTTTGGTGTAGTATGAATAGCCATGGGGGAGTTCTTTATCATGGTGAAAAACTTATAAAATAGAGTTTTATAAGAACAGAAAATAGAACTTTTTTAAAAAAAAATAAAAATCGACCAGTGGGCCAATTCTGGCCCTTCAGCCGTTTGTTTCTCATCCCTGATATAAACTCTTCCGGTAAGGGGATATGAAAATGCTTTTCTAGCATTTGCAAACTAGGAACCCAAAGAAAGTTGAGCAACTATTTGACTCTCCTTTTTCAAAAATAGATGGACACATTCATCCAGTGATCAGTGGGGAAATCTCTTACAAAATCAGTTAAGAAACAAACCACTAAAAAGTAACAGCAGCAACAAAAATTAACATTTGTTATTTTTTTGTTTTTGTTTTCAAATCATACCTTTGGAGAACATTTAAAATGCATCCCGGGAACAGGCAGAGTAGTGATGTACATTGTAATACACCGGTACATGTAGAGTGTGCCCACAATAAAAAAGAACCGCCTGCCTATTATTGACCTGGAGAAAAAAAAAGTGGGAAGAGAAAGAAAGTAAATAAAAGAATCATATTTCCATTTGAATTAAATTTTAGGTATGACAAGCTAAACATTTATAACTAACTGAGATGATGACTGTACCTGTGCTTGAGGAGTATCCACTGTATGAGCCAGAGCGCCACCAGGAGCATGCCGTTTATCTCACAGATGGAGAAGGCCCACTCTATCCTATCAAACCAGTCGAAGAACTTATCGGGCAGTGGTGGAGTGTGCTCCTTTGGCGGGACTCTCTCATGGACAACTGAGATGACAACAGTGGTGGTGACAAAGCACACCACCGCATAGAGGAATGCTATGCCCGTCTTCCCCCACTCAGCAGGGAATGGGGAGCGTGTAGGCTCCATTGTAGGGATGGGAATTTGAATCATGTCCTGGAATTCCTTCAGTGTGCCATTTCTGAGGGACTTGCTAGTTCCGTTGGATATTCCCCCAACATGCCCATTTGCGTGGCCGTTTTTATGAGCCTCCATGTGTGTCTCTAGCTTTAGTGTCTCCAGTCGCTCCAACAGCTGCTGCCCACAATCAGACGACACCAGTGAGAGAGGAGGCTTTTGGAAATCTGCTTCTGTGAGCCCGAGTAAAGCAGGGCCATTCATCTGCTGGAGGGCATCTATGTACTCCAGCATTCCCTCTTTGCTCAACCACTGGGAAACATCCCCTGCTGTCCATGCCACCACTTTCCTCATTTTGGCCAGCGGGCAATGTGGAGAATTAGGATGGTCCCCAGACTAGAGCGTAAGGGTTAAAAGAGGTTTGGCTGTTTAAGGAATAGTAGTACATCCTCTCCAGTTTTGGCACATGGTGAGTTTTGCACCTAGAGGGAGCCCAAGCCTCCTCTTATTGTGATGAAGTAAAAGATAGAAGGAAGATCTCTTAGGGTTAGGACCAATAGATGAACAGATGTGAGTCACAGCAGCTTTCTTCACCTCACAATCTTTTTCTGCACACCACACCTGTGAAAAATAAAATGCTGTGAATCAGACTGCAGTGGTGACATTCATATCCATTTCCACAAACTCCACCCCAAGAGAAGCAAAAGCATGAATCATAATGCTAGTAAATGGGACTAAGTCAATTTTCATGCAGACATCCGGCTTAGACTGCTACAGGGTGTGGTCTGTACCGGATGCCCAGCCAGACCTGCAAGCCTGTGCATGCATTCTGTTTAATAGAGCAGCATGTTGCATGTTGTAAATCACAGATCAAACCACTGAAGAATTTTTTTTTTCGACTGGAAAGGCAGAATTAATCATTCACACCTCTCTGAAGCTTTCTGGATAATAACAGCAAAAAAGCATGAGATTCAAATCGATTTTGATGGGAGACCTTTCATACAAACACAAGCACATTATGAGTCCTATTTGCTGAGAGGGCATAAAAATACACACAAAACATGTCATGGAGTGGCACTTTTGGTTCAAAATCATTATTATTACACAAAGGCTCACAGATCTGAGGTAAATGTAAAGAAAGAGAGAGTGATGGATAGAAGGAAGGAGAAAAGAACACATCAACAGTGTGAGGCAGGGATTCATCGCTCATGGAATAAGCAGAGGAGACAGGGCCAAACACAGATAAATCCTGATTTCTATACTTTGACGGAGTAGACCGTCAAGCTAGCTGACCAAGTAATTCAGGCTGCTTCACAACCTTATCAATCAAAACAAAAAAATATCACAAAAGCTCATATACTCTCAGAAAATAAAATCACGCCTTTTACCTTCAACCTAAGTTTTCTTTTTGTAATGTGCACAGTAACAGCAAAATCTTACCACCAACTAGAAGATGAACTCACGCATCTGCTGCATTTCATTCGTTTGTTTATATGCTGTGATGTAGGCGGTCGACACAGGGAGGCCCTGCTTGTGATTCTGGGAGAGCGATGTACATCTGGAGACAAATTATGCTCTACCACATAGATGGGTCAACAAAGTGAGAGGATGGAAGGGAACCAGGGTGAGAAGAGGAACTCATAAATCAGAATGAAGGTCAGAGCTGAGCACTAAGTCAGCCCCACCCCTGTCAGGAAGGCAGTCAGCCAGCAGTCATGCCCTAGCACAGCCAGTTCAGCCCAGGCCAACAGCAGCTAAACACATTGGCAGACTGAATGGTTGGCAGGACAACAAATTGCACATCAGTACATCATCTCACCTCGAATCTGCTCAGAGGACTGTTCATTAAGGCCATCAAAACAGGGCCAAATAAACAGGCTGTAAGCTGGGTTGTCTACAACAGCAGGAGCAACACCTGGCATTGGATTTGTATCCACTGATGTCTGGGAAATAATTTGACCCAATCACCTAACAATTCCAATGCAACATACAAAACACAACTAAAAGAAGAAGTGTAAAAAAAAGAAAGAAAGAAAGACAATGCTGATGGTACCCCATGGAGCAGCTACGTGACATCCCAGCTGCGTACGACAACATAGCATGCTGGGAGCAAAGCAGAGCCGCATTTACAACAATGTGTTAACAGTTCACAAGCGAGACAGATCAGAGATTAGCTGTCACTGAGTCAGCTGTGTGCAAACGACCTTCGGTCTATGAATCAGCTTACAAATAATCTCACACAGGCAAAGGGGAAACAACAAACTAATTCTCAAACTAATAAAGTCACCTGTACAATCACATGCCACGTTATTAGGTACACCTGTTTATCTACCCCTAAAGCAAATATCTAATCAGCCAGTCACATGGCAGTAGCGTCACGCATCTACATGCGTGACGCATGTAGATGATCTAAGGTTACAACAATCTAAGGTTCAAAGTATCAGAATGAGGATGAAAGATGATTTAGATGACTTGGAACGGGGCATGGCTCTTGGTGCCGGACAGGCTGGTCTGAGTATTTCAGAAACCCACACAGTCACTTGTACAGTCTGAGTCTTGATTTCTGCTGTGACATTTGGACGGTAAGGACAGAATTTGTTACACGCAACATGAAAACATGGACCCGTCCTGCCTTCTATCAGTCTGGGCTGCTGGTAAATGTGTGGGACTGGGAGAATTTTCTTCTCACACTTTAAGCATGTGTAAATGCCAAAGCCTTTCTGAGTATTGCTGCTGATCACGTCCATCCCATTACGACCACATCTCCTGGTGGTTGCACAATAATGTGCCATGTCACAAAGTTCAAACTGTGTCAAATTGGTTTTGTGAACATGACAGTCGGTCTACCATGCCAAAATGCCACTAGATCTCAATCCAGTAGAGCAAGTTAGGATGTGGTAGAAAGAGAGATTTGCATCATGGGTGCTCAAACAATTGTGGAATCTATGCCACAAACTTCTTAAACCAAAAGAGGGTCAAACTTGTTACTGGCAAGGTGGACCTAATGAAGTGACCAGTGAGTGTATTTGCACAGACTAATGTTATATTTAAATTTGAAATATAACATATAACAAAAACCTCAACCACATATTATTGTGAAATTTGAAATACAATAAAGATAAAAGGAAATAAAACACCTTCCTAAACAGAGGATTCTGCCCTTGAGAATCTTTGTTTTATTTTTCTCTGCAGACCTTCACATGACATGACTACATCAGCCAACAGCAAACACACACACACACACACACAATAGTTCACCCATTATTGGTTTTTGATAGGCAGCTACCCAGTTGATTCATTAAAAGTCCTTGATGCATAGCTGAATCACTTCAGAAACCCACACCTCCACAACTGATGATTTCCGCATGCTAACATGGTGGGGGTTAAACTTCTCACTGTAGCTTTCCTTTTTCCGTTCTTCTGCCAACTACTGCTGTCACTTATTGTGACACACTGTCAAACACTATGATGCCTTTTCAGAAGAGACTGTCTGAAAGTAATCCAACTTTTAGCTGAGGACTAATGTAGTCAGCTTTTCTATTCTCCATCTGGCGTGGCTTATCAGGTATTAAAATTGTGAATAAACATAATTTTTTTATATATTTGATACAAGCCATTCTAATCCTGCCAGTAAATAACTGAAGCGGCTGTCTATCAGGTATTTTCCAAAGTGGGACACCGCCATTAAAACTAAATGAGCCCAGTACTAAGAATCAGCACTACACGTAAAGCTAAGGCTTGCTGACCAAAAGCGTGAGACTATAAAAATGAAAAAGTAGTTGTTGATTAACAGCTACATATACAGCACATGGTGTGGCGGAAAGAAATAAAGAACAAAGAAAACAATCATCATTGTAAAAGTGCCCTCAACAAGCACTCTGGTGAAGCATATCACCACTTCCTCATATTTACACACGTCAGCTCAGTTGCACACACACACTGTAAAAACTGTGATTTGGGTTAAGTAGTATCTAATAGGAAAGTAATAGTAACTATTACTCAGTAAAAATGTGTATGTTTTGTTTTAATGAAATCTAAGTAAAATTAAAAAAAAATTATGTTCAGTTATTTAAATTTACACAATTTTGTTTGGAGTAAATTAAGCAATAGTTTGTTGAGCAGATTTAACCAAAATGTATGACTACCATGTAAAATTAAGAAATCTAATAGATTTAACTGATGAAAGCATTTCAAACATTCTACACTTCCGCCCGTAGTCAGTTGTGCCACTTGCAAGACACACGCGCTTCAGCAGTGGACGATCTCCATTTTGTCTCAGGTAAGATTGTCTTAATTTGTTCGAATACACGACATCTTTTAAACAATAACGTGGAGCAGGTTTGAGTAAAAGTCCTAAACAGTATGATACGTCAAAATTAGATTAATATAGACCACTGTAATGACAGTATGGTATTTTTTATGCAAAATGGCACGAAGTGGACTGCTAGAACAAGGTCACTTTCCAAGCCTTCACAGCTGTGTTACTTCACAGCTTTGACTAACCACATGTTTTACCATATTAAAAAACATATGTCAATGATATTCCAATGGGCTGTAACCTCTCTCATTTACTTTGAAAATTTTATGAAAAAGTTTCGCACTCAGTGGTGAGTGATGTAGTCAAAATCATTTGTGCGGGATTTTGTCAGTCACAGTTTTTCGAAGCTTTTGTCTCCACGTAGTGTTTTTCAGTTGTTGTAATTAAGCTAAAGTGGCTCAGTCCAGCGACATCACTGGTTTTCATTTAGTGCAGGCACAGCTCACACAGAGGGATGATTTCAGGTAAACTTTGTCGGTGTATCAGTGAGACCCATGCTCAGTCACGATGTTTATGTTTCTGTAGAATGAACTTCAAGACAAAGGTACATTTAGGAAATTATATAGTAATACGTGTTTAATCTGACATAAGTCTTTCTTAATTTCTATGTTTAACACCCAATGGTGTTTGGATACACAGATGACATTGTGTACATTAAAAGGACATCTTTTCAAATATGGGAAGATATATACGGTATATAAATACATAAATAGTGTTATTTCATGCCATGATCTGTCACCAAATTGGTACAAAAAAGGGTCTATCCCCTTTTTAATCTAATAAAGAGTTGTTTTATATGTGAACCTCTCCTTCAAAAATTTTAGCATTAATTCAAATTTGTCTTTAACAATTTGTGTGTGTAAAATTTTTACTTTAGAGAGTGTGATTGTTATTAATGTTGTGTTCTTTTCAGTTGTTGGAAGATCCCTCAACTTAAATTCAGCTGATCGGTATGTAGACTATGCATTTTAAATAGGTTGTGATGGATGATTGTATTAAACTAAACTAGTTTTGAAATTAAAGCAGCAGAAAATTACCAAGTTGACCCTACTTAATCTAACTTAACTCCGCCCATTTACATTTTATTCTAGGTTGAACGAGAGAGCTCCATGTAATTATTGATGACCAAATCGAGAAGTTGGTTCTTCCATCAGGGATCCCGCCAACAGTAGAGGAGCTGCAAAGTGTTGTGAAGGACACCTTTGGGATTTCAAATGACTTCAGTATTCAGTATTTTGACCCAGAATTTCAGGACTACTTCACTATTCACAGAAGTGACCAGACAAAAGACAAAGATGCTGTGAAGGTTGTTGGCATCACACTGGTCATCCCCCCAGTTTTGGCAGCCCCTCTGATCAACTGTCAACTCACTATGACTTATCATATTCTGAGTCAGTTGTATCCAATGCAGACTCTGCTGCAACCACATCTTCTCAGGACACCATTATTCTCAAAAGGCAGACATTCACAGAATGTTGTGAACCCTGGCCAAACAGTTCCCCATTCCACAGTCTGCATACGAAACTGAAATGTAACTGGAAAAAGCCACTGAGGGTATAAAAGGAATAGAAATCTTCTGCCCACCTCAAAGTAAAGACTGACATTCTCAAGAAGTTGCCTGAAACTGTATTTACATTTATTGCCTATTTTTCACTTTGGGGGGAGCACTGTTGAAGAATTTGAGTGCATACAATGTAGATTAAGCAGAAAAATGTTATATTATAAATGTTTTATACGTTTTATATTCCACAATAAAAACAATTACTGTTTGAATGTTTTCTTTGTGAAATTGATTCATTTTACTCAGAAAAGAAGTTAAATTTATTTGATTTTCTCTTATCATTGTGTCATTATTTATAAAGTTGGAAAATTATTGAATTTTGAGTTTTACTTAAAAACAAAACATTTTCATTTCTTTATAATGGATATGGTTTTAGTAATTTTTTTTATTGATTGATTGTAAATTTGCAGTAGCTTTTCTTAGATATTTATTTCAAATGAATAAATTTTTTGTTAGAATTAGGCAATTTTAACCTTCAATTTGAGATTTTGTCCCTAAATCCAATACATATTTACAATTGAATTTTATTAATATCTACTTCTGTTTTTTGTTGAAATTTAATTAACATTTTATATACATTCTACATAAATCGCTTGAAATTAAAATCTACTTAAGTAAATTAAGTGTCACTTTGTTGCGTTAGGTTTTTTTAAGTAACCTCTAGTCACAGTTTTTACAGTGCATAAAATAGAATAATTTTAACAAGGCTGCGAAAAGGGCTGCTCTCACTGGAAAAAGTGATCAAGTGAGACTGCAGTCATATTAAAACATTACCACAACTGTGCTTTAAATCTTTGCCCTGCGGAGGAAAAGGGGCAAGGATGGGGGCTCTAACACAAGTACAATACCACACATAAGCAACAATATGTCAAGCAGACACAAGCATAAACACACCATGCATAGCCCATTTAGTGAGCCAAAAGTGGGACCAAGTTACTCATTTAAAACAGTGACTAAGAATGGAGAGTTGATTCAGATTAGTAATTTTTTTTTTTTTAATGCTTGGATTGAATTTGAGCCTAAAGTGCTATACGCTTAATTACTTTCTTGTGTGTTTTAAATTTTACTCTGCCCTTTCACCAGCTCAGGCACATCAGGATCAAATAGCAGGGAAGTGTTTCGTTTTGGGGTTTTTTTCTGATCTGTCACCACTTTCCAAGTCTTTATTTTCACTTCTTCCTTCTTTCAACTCTCTATGTTTGCATGAATGGTTGCAAACACATGGTGTTTATATTTTATCTGACTTTATCAATTTTGATGCACATTTATTTGTTTGTGGAGGTTTTCTAGCTTTCTAAAATAAACAGCTGGCTCTTGTGAGAGTTACAACTTCCCGGCATGATTAATCGTCTTTGCAAAACTAGGAGAAGTACAGACTTGCATATTTTTGGGGCTGTGAATACAGATGTACAATACAGATGTTACCACAAAAAATTTGCACAGTGAACAGTAAACCGGACGTACCTGTGCTGGTTTATTTGTGGATCATTCAACATGTAGATTTTTTTTTGTAGAATATTAGAAAATTAGGAAAAGTTAAAGAAAATCTTTTTTGGCCAGTTAACCAATGACAAGAGGAGGGGAATGTCGCCAAACCATGTAAAACAATTCAGGGGGACAAGGTAACTAGCAGCAACAAGAAACAAATGGAGCTTTTGGTATGACCAGAAGAAAAATGTAGCAAGCAGAAATCAGCCAATTAATTATCCTGAGTAATTTTCTATGAAATAAATATCCAAATTTTACCTCTTTACTTTGATTTTTTTCTTGCTGGTCAACTACACCTGAATACATTTAGCAAAAAAACAAGATATTTAAGAGGAATCGGTGATTATTATTTGCATGTGATTATTATATTAGTTGTATTATTTGTAATACAAAAAAGTTAGACATAAAAAAAAATCCAACCATGGTCCCTTAGAAAGGATTACAGTAAGTACATATGTTAAAAATAAGTAAAATGCAACTGAAATACAATTTTCTAATTCTGCTTCATATAAATTCAAAAGTAAACTAACTTGATCATTTATTATTTGTCTTTTGGAAGAAAGCATATAAAAAGATCATCAGTTGCAAAGCTATTTTGAGAACAACTCTTGCACCTACAAAACCTGTGTGCAATTATTTATAGCTAGCCAAACACATCACTTTTTACTTAAAAGGACAACTAATATTAGTGTTTTTAAAAGTAGTAATCAGAAATGAAGTAGTGCTTCGTTTCTGATGCATCAAATGTGGTGAAATTGCAGTTTTGTTTTTATAATAGATGCACTAACATTAAAGTAACCACTCTCTCTTTTTTGGCTCTTATATACTCCTTGGTGTTACCCCGGATAAGCTGGAGGAGGTGGCTGGGGAGAGGGAGGTCTGGGCTTCTCTGCTTAGGCTCCTGCCCCCGCGACCTGGCCCCAGATAAGCGGAAGAAAATGGATGGATGGATTATATTTTTCTATGTCAGCTACATCCATACAATATTAATAAATGTCCAATAACTTGATCAGATAATTATTTAACTGCAGATTATAGACTTTGCATACCAGCTGACTTGTTTTAGGAACAGTACACAGTTACTTTTGGTTTTAGGCAGTGATCAATCTCCACACCAAGCACAATTTAGAAATAATAAAGCCTGACACAGATTCACTAAGCCAAATCGCTCTATTCTCTATTAACTTTCTGAGCTACGGTAGATGCAGCGCTGTAGAGAAAAGTGAACAACCTTCGAAAGGTGTCGGTTGACTTTTAATAGGTCTATGTGAACTTCCACCAACTAAAGGCTGTTTTTGTTTTGTTTGTTTTTTACACTTTCCGGGTAAGTGCACAAATGTGGACTGCCAGCAGATCAGTTCTCTACGCTACACCAATGAATCTGACATGTGAAAAGCCCATGTTGCTTTTAACCTATATGTCTGCATGTGATAAAATTGCCATTTTGTGTAAATGTAAACACAAAAACATGTTATGTCAGTGGAAGAAAACAAATATGCTATTTCCATACAACTGCTTTTAAAAAGGAATGAATCGTTTATCTTCTTCCTGTTCTGTGATCTAAGGGTGTTGGCCCTTTCTTTGTTGAGATTTTGAAAGACTTCTATCCAATTACAATTTTTTTTTTTTTTAACCTTCGGAGCTAACAATGAATCAACAAGACACTCTCATCTGTATCCCTTTACAGCAGGCAAACAAACAACCCCATAGTGAGACAATGAAAGGACAATATTTACATAACCGGGCTAACCTGGCTGCAGTGAAAGATTATATTGATAAAATGTAACCCTGTTTGTTCCTGTGAATCACATGGTAGTTCAGAGAGCCCTACTCATTGGAATGAGTTAATTTGGTTAGGCCAAGTCCTTCGACTGTGGTCCCATTTCTAAGAAACAGAGCCACTGAGAAGGTCAGATTGATAAGAAGAAAACCATTTGCAAGCATCATTCACACACCTGGTACGATACCTTAAAACTTCCTTAGTGTTGAAAACTCGGGAATGAATAATCTATCTCCTGGGATTTTGTGGCACAGCTACATAAAATTAAAAAACATTAGGCTATATTTCTGTTACTAACTAAGAAAAAGGTAAGGCTAGTGTAGAAAAAAAAACAACAGCACTATAAGTGAGTAAGATTCACTCTGTAAAAAAGTAAAGTAAGCCATCACAGTTTTCTTGGACAAGTTTGACTAGTCAAAGACACTGCACGACACCAAAGCTGCCTCACTTTGCTCATTGTCAAGACAACAATAGCACCTGTGGAAGGAATTATAGGTGTTAGCACTAGTACCAAAGTAAACATTTCTTGTTGTTGCAAATTTGCTTCTTAATAATACTTCATCTATGCCATAAACATCTAACTTTCTCATTTAATCTACAGCGTTATGTTGCTTTCATAAAATAATAGACTGTGTATTTATTGTTGCAGAGTGGTATGACCCCTTTGAAATGCTACCGAAAATAATGCAAAAACAAGTATCACAAGCATAGTCTTGAAGTGACCTGAGCAGCTTCAGAAGCCACGTGAGAGGCAGAATGAGACACAGCCACTGGAAAGTTTTGCATAATTTTGCAGGGACAATTTTCTTGTACTGAATGAATCCAAGTAATACCTCTAACTGTCATGACCAGACTATGCAAAGGTAGACAATGTTCCCACTCTTAAAAAAAAATGAGGGGAAAGAAGTGATTATCATTTTGAAAAAAAATCAGATGAACTGTGGTTATAACTGCATGACTGCTGGTGTACTACAAAGTGCCCATGGAATAATACTGTCATTACAATTAGCCATTTCTATTCCTTCCCACGTTGGGTTTAGAATTCACAGGGCCCAAAGGCAAAAATTAATTCAGTCTTAAATGAATTCAGTTAAAGTTGTTGAAATATTAAAACTCTATATTCATTCTTTTACTACTCTATGTTATGAAACCTACAATGTATGCTGTTCATACCTTAAAGATCCTGCTATCACACAACAATGTTATCTCCAGTCAGTCTGTTAACTGACAGTGCAAAGGTGTTTGGCTAAGGGTAATGGTGAGACAGGCCAAAAAACAGGAGGTGCTAGCACAAGTCTCTGGGGGGCTAAATGTCACAACAACCTCTGTACTGAGAGTTTCTGTCTTCTAATGAGAAAACCACCTGTGGCTTTATGCGTCATGGATAAAGATGACAGGCGCATACAGCCCCAAAAGACCATCACACAAATTAGCTAGATGCTCTGTTCATCTGTGTGTGGTGTAGACACTTAATAAATTATATCTGGGATAGCTCAGAGAAGACTTGTTGTCAACAGGGAGTAATTAGTGTGGTACCCAGTACTGACTACATATTTGCATTTATCAACAATATGACTACAAAGATAAGTCTCACAGCTATAATGACCTAGGAGACTTGGGAAGAAAATTCATAACTTGCCAACAATTTTTTCTGACTGAAACTGGAACATTGATAGTGTAATTTAGAAAAATTGCGAAACATACTCCTTTCTTGGATGTAAATGAAATACACTTTAAATCCCTACAAAACACCGTGATTTTCAACTAGCCTGGACTTTGGTGCTTTTCATTAACTTATGCTGTACGCCAAGGCTTCTGGGTCCTTGTTGTGTGGGTTCCTGCGACCTCGAGAGTCTTTATACTCTCATGGCAAGGAAGCCAAAATGGAAGGGAAAACAGCCACTTGTTTATCTATACTAACATACTATTTTATTTAAATAATGTATACCACCTCCTTATTCCGTAAGCATAAAATTGTATGTTAAAGGTTTAATTTTGTGCAAGTCAGGCTAACAATAACCAGATAAAATTGTATAGGTATGTCTAGTCTTAAAGCTCATTACCATCTGCTTCCTCATTATTACAACTGATGGAAACTGAATGGAAAATCATCTCTTACTTGACTTTCTAGCATTGCTTTGTTTCACATTTAAACTTTGTGTTTACACAATTTGTTTTTCATATATCATAGCACCGGTCTGCCTTTGGCCACTGTTTTATACTACCTACCCCAAGTACAGTACTATGTTCATTTTTCCATGTAAAATAGGCTAAAATTTACAATAAGGGTGCACCATATCACCCCCTCTGCAATAATCTTCCTATGTATTTTTATGAAATACAAAAGTGTTATACCATGCATTTACATGTATAACAATGACACAAGCTGATGCCTGAGTGTGAGTGTGAGCATGTCAGCCTATGACAATACTCTACCTAAAAATTTAGTTATTAGAGAAGAACAATACTTTGTTTACATTTTCAACGGGAACAGTTTTCTTACATTCTTTGCTAATCTGTTTCACCATTTGACGAAAATAATTACAGCTCCATAGAAGTCTTTCAAAGGCTTCTATGGCTCCATCAAAGCACAAAAAGGCTATGATGACATGTCAGGAGATGCAAGCAGCTGGTGATGTGCAGCCCTAACTCAATGACTGGAGCGCTCACTAGATGGACTTCATATGACAGGAGAAGCAGTTACATGGTGGAAAAGGGGGAGATTTAAGCAGCTGTTTAAAAAGTTTAAGCCAAGGTACATCAACGCAGGTAATTTTTTTTGCTTTTGCAGTTTCATTATACGGCAATATTGTCATGTCACTGTCACAGGAATGGATTGTAAGCAATTATGCTACGGTGCTTGGTTAGTTACGTTGCTATATGTTCTTGTTGCTGGCTACTGCTTCCCCTCATCCCCAACAGATTTGCCCCTCCCTGAAACCATCTATGTCAGAGGTTTATTCTGGTGAAAAAGATGTTTTCCTTCCCACTGTCACCTAGTGTTTGTTCATAGTCAATTATCTGATCGTGGAGTTCTCTCTGGAATAATTTAGTTCATTGCCATAAAGCAAGAGGTGTCTCGAGGTGACTGTTGTTGTAATTTAGTCTTTCATAAACAGAATAAAATTCAACTGAATTTAAATATTGTGACACTTGTGTGGCTTTGGTTGTTTTCAAACCAAACTCAGATTATCACAGCGTATGTGGGATGCAAAGAAAAATCAGAGCTACCTGAAACAAACTAGAAGAGGAAAATCCCCAGCTCAGGTGTATACAAGAAATATATAAGCTCACTAAAAGGCCTTCAAGCGTAGCTTGTACTGCTTAAAATGCCTTGCCAACAGCCCCACCCATCATGCTTGCCAACATGTATTTGTCATGGCTCTGCATCAACTAAAAACTTAAACTAAAACCTCATACATCAACTCCAGTGAAACTGAGCTAAATACATTTAAAGTCGGCATTGCTCTTTGATATATTCATACTTATGCACTACCCTTTGTTGCAGTATTATTAACATACCATCTTGTATTTTGACACAATTATCTTCTTAGATGTGAAAAATGGGCTACAGTAAAGTGCTACTAGCCTAGATCTCTAAAAGCTGTTGTAGGACACAAGAAACTGGGACATCATGTGAGTGGTGGTAAAATTTCATGCGTTTCCAATTATGGCACAAACAGTACTGACGCTCTCTGCATTTTACATTACCGGTAAGAAACCAATCTTCAATTAACCAATAGCAGTTGATCAATAAAATGTAAAAACAACTTGTACATGTACATTAGCCACTAGCATTAAAACATGAGATAGCATATTTGTGCCTTAATATGCAAACTATTTTCATTCATCAAATACATATCTTTTTTTTTTTATTTTAAAATCTATGAATTTTTTTTTTTTTTAAACGGAATATTAACAAAAATTTATAACACAGAATCAGTTCTTGGCAATAACACCACTTACACTACATTTAAACTAGGCTAACTAAATACAACTACCCAAGAGGAGTGCACAGCAGGGATCAAGCCCTAATTAGGAAGATTTTAAAAAGTGCCACAACTCAATGGTAACCTTGTTCTGAGTTATTTTGATAATGATAACAAGCAATAGACCCTAAGGTCAAAGAAGCTGCAACTTTAGGTAATCCAAGCAGTATTGAAACCGAGAGGCTGTTCAAACAAAGATAGTAAAGCATATGTTTTGCCTAAGCAGCCAAATATGTTGAAACATACCTATTAATATAACAAATGGTCTGTTTATCAGTTTTCTGATTTTTCTGTTTTGCCTTATATACAGTATAAAGCATTTAGCTGCTTTTTCATTAACTCTTTTAGCCTAACATAGAACGATTCCACCAGAGCTTATTTTTACATTTTTATATGCTGTTGTGCCATTCTTTCAAGTATTCTAAACTGTAACGAATCAATGCAACCGTTATATTCCCAAATTAAACTACAGAAGAAAAAGAAATTGAAAATTGTTTTTGTTTTTTAAACACATTTTCTGTTTACAGAAATGTCAAAGGTGTATCCCTCAAAATTATACATTAAAAAAAGGGTCTCAAAATAGTTTCCAGTCACAGGAAAATCATTTTGTGTGTCTTTATTTCATTTTTGATATACACTGTTTTTTTATTAACTGCAGCAAAAGCAAAAATAGACATTGTTCTGCACAATTTGCAAAAGCAACAACTTATGCATCAAAATAAACTATTACCAATAGTTTAATCAAAGTGTCCCAGGAACTATACAGAAAGCCACAAAGTCAAACATGACTTTCAACAGCACTAGTTAAGCTCTAAAAGGCCTCGGAGAAAATCAAAAAACTACTATTTCCAGAAAGAATTGTCAGCCATCCATTTTAAAACAGTCTTTGCATATGCAAGATCTGTAACTTATACATCTCTTTAAATTCTCAAAGTGTTTCTAACTTAATGCCATCTGTATATCAGTGATAAGAAATGTGCTTAAAAGTGCTCAAAAAGCAAGCACGAACCTAACATTTACCACGAACATCCAAAACTGAAGCGGAGTCAAAAGTTAAACCGTTTCCTAAAGTAACGCTAGGCCCCTTTGCAACTACCTCGTGTTTCCACTACCTTAGGACTTCTGTTTTTTTTTCTTTTTCTTTATTGAGTCAGAAAAAAATTTAAGCTGTCTCATTTTTAATAGTGTCTTTGCACCCATGCAAGATTTATAACTTAGAAACATCTTGAGGCTTAAAAGAGATATATAATTAAATGTCATCTGTGTATCAGAGATAAAAAATGTGGACCACACGAACCACATATATCAGAAACTATGAAGGCCCCAAAATAGAACCCTGTGGCACACCATAAGCACAAGAAGTGAAACAGGTGGTGAATTTAGAAGCAGCTATCAAAAAAGATAATTCAGATAGATATGCAGAGAAAAAAAAACCTACAGGACTTTGAAGAGTCAAGCCTACGATTCATAACCAGAAGCCACAGGATGTAAACAGACAGCAATGCCCAGATCGAAATTATTAAAGGGTCCTTAGAAATTTGAAAACTTTTGGTATCTTAGAATCAATAAGAGATACATAAATATTAAGAGGAACCATTTGTTAAAATAGTCTGAATTTATGGTTCTTAATACCCATCACTAGTAATCCAGTCGAAGCCATTATACCTTAATTATAAGTTATTAACAGTGTGATGGACCTAGTAGCAATGCAACATAAAAGTTATTAACAAATTTAGTTCCTTAATTTTTGATACACATTGCACATATACATAAACATTTAAACGTGACTCATTAAATCACACTGTTGGTTTTGTGTTTTTGTTCTTACATAAATGTGTCAGTGTTTTTCCACTTTCTGCTTACTTAGACAATAAGTTCCTCTTAGTCTCGTTTGTTAGCTCAATTTGTGTCACTTCTTACTTTGCTATTATATGTTGCTATTGTGTGGTTTCTTCTTTTAAACTCACCTCTTTTAATGGTCCAGAACTAAGATTTCCAATTGCCGTGTGATTGGTTTTCTATTTTTAGGTAAAATAAAACCCACCCAAACCTTGGCCCTTCACAATTATTTATTCTGAAAGAAGGGTATTTAATCCTTTATTGCAGTTCAAACCCACTTCAAAGCACTGACAGAAGGACTGTGGCACCTGACAAGCTTACAAGTTATATAGTTTATGCTAGTATGAAATAAAACTCTGTCACACACACCACTCCCTGGTCTGAAATAACTTCAAAATTTGTGAACATAATCCTCAAAAAGGTTAAGCATACACTCATTTTAACCCAAGCGAAAAGTTACCTACAATTTAAGCATAAGCCGTAGATTACTACATTTCTAGAGAGAAAGGTAAAGATAACAGGATAACATTGGTTCCATTATCAAGCACACCTGACAACCTAAAGCACTCTAGTAAGGAGTTTTTTATGACGCCCATAATGTTTGTTTTTCCCTCGACACTGTCACGGCTTTGTTAATTGTTAACCAAGACCTCAACCACCTATATCAGAAATCGCTGGTTGGCACAGAGTGACGTGGACTAATGGTAAAATTTTAACACATCAGCAAACCCTAACTCAACATATTAATTTTAATATTTTTTATGTTAATGTAAGTACATCAAGTTTATTTTTGAAAACTGAATGAATGAAAAATGCATTTGAACTCAGTAAACGGGGAATAATTTAGGGTTAAATTTTATGTCTAAGAGTGCATTATTTCAGGCTGCCCTGCCCAGGTAACAGAGAAGTAATCATCCAGTTATTTAGGGTTTCTGTGCATGACTAATATTTAGCTTATATGGGTATAACTATTACACCAAAAAAAATCCACCCATATACCCATATGAGTATGCACTGCTAACACACCCAGTGTCTCTTTCACAAAAGGCTTTATTTACAAAACCTCTGTGGTTAGTGCACATGCAGGCCCTTTTATCTGCTTTTCCTTGCCTTGGAATTTGTGTCTCACTTGTCTTCCACATCCTGCACTGTTCATAAATGTTTCTCTCCTCACTTCCTGCCGCTGTCTGTTTCTCTCTCTTCTGCAGAGGCTAGACCCAAAATATTTCCCTAAATTTCCACTAAGAGCATTTGTTGGCACATGCAAATATCACTCATAAGGATGCTACTGTCAGTTAGATTCAAAAAGTTAGATGTGAAAACATTAACAATGCTGCTGTCATTCACAAAAAAATAATAAGAATTACATCTCATACACAATTGCATCCTGTAATCTGCAGCCACTGGACTAGTGATGAGCATCGTTGATATAAAAAAAAAAAAAAAAAAAAAAACAAAAAAAAAAAAAAAGGGGGGGGGGGGGGAAAGAAC